>JAVTVY010033513.1:0-142966 GCA_036873755.1 Hanleya hanleyi
AAAGGTGACTTTTGCTTTCAACCGCTTCTTGTTCAGAGATTCTGTAAACATCATAGGAGAAGACAAGTGCAATGTTGAGCAAGGAAACAGCTGATTAATTCAAGGGAACCACCCCTGGAAAACATGTATTTTCTCAGAAAGTAAAAACTCATATTTGAGATCAGACAACATGGAAAACGAATTTGAACACAATACATGAAATTAATGGCATTTCAGGTTTAATCTTCGTAACTCTAATTTGACAGCTAGTACACATACAAGGTCAAGTTTGTTCATGACTTATTGATTTCTTTTTATAAGATGAATCTCAAAATAAGATACAAATTTAAACCTCAGGAAAGCAAATTGAATTGTTTTGTAGGCTAATGCTTGAGCAAATGTTTCATATTTATCGACATTTGCGGTGTAACCAGACAGAAATGGCCTTGTCCAGTTTATTCTTCTCTTCATACAATGTTATACTTGCCTGATGATCTGCTCTATGCAAAATGTTTACACACAAACCAATAGGGAATGACAACTAAAGCTAAAGATAAGATGAAGCTCTCCACAGGATTTGAAAATAAAATGTGCCGGTCTGTCACCAATCTAAGGGTGTATGCAGGAATCCATTCAAGGTGTATGGTACACCATAGCATGCACTCAAGCTAGAGATATTAAAGACCCAAAACTCATACACCTTGGCATGCTCTCAAGTTTGAAAAATTTATGACTCAAAACTCAGCCCTCACAATAGAAAAATCTGCCATCGGAAAAAAATCTTCTGATATCAAAATAACCCACATTTGCCATGTAAAACAAGAGTTCAATTGAAACCAGCAGACCCCTAGTCAGGAATCCAAAGGGGCATGGGGGAAAAGTGAGTCCTAGGCATTTTAGCCGGTCCGCCAAAGACCTCTCGGTCCTCCGAGAGCCATCAGAAGCAATTTTGGGGCATTTCAGATCCATCCATTTCTGCATTCAGCCCCTCCCAAACAGGAAAACAAACATGGCAGCACAAACATGTGCTCAACGATGTTAGACAATGTTTCAAACGGAGCCCTTGGAGGAATTGAAGGGTAATTTGACCAATAAAGATTGAATAAACGTTTTTCAGGATTAGAGAAGGATGCTTGTATGGAGTATCCTACAGAAAGTGAAAAATGAGTTGGAGCCGATATTTCGGGCATGGCACTCTGCTTCCAAAGATGAGGGCAGCATGGCGCTGATTTTTGGGGCATGGTGCTGCGCCACGCCAAATAATGCTAGCGAGGGGTCTGACCAGGGTATGCAATTAAATATACACAATAGACAACACGGCTAAACCCCGAAAAAGAGAAAGGGGGGAATAGCCTATGAGATAAATATGGTTTAAGAGCCTTAAAGGGAAGGAGATGATCATCAAATCTGCTGATCAAGGATTCTTCTATTACAAAAGAAATGTTTCAGGAAATCATAAACGTACAGCACATTATGATGATAAATGGTTTCAGGAAAATCAGGCTACATCCTTTGTGGTGAAGAAATCATACACCAATTTATGGTGATTCATAAATCATGTACAGGACACTCAAAAGTTGCATTCACACAAAAAAAATCAGATGGAAGTGTTTTTTTCAAGAAACAAGGAGCATAACAGTTAACTGAGAAAAACCTTGGATCAGGTCGAAAATATAACGTGCACATCTTCCAATGGTGATGATACCGTGTGGTGAATTTCAAAAGAATTCAACCAAAACTATGAGGAATTGTGTTCACAAAAGAAAGCAGCAGATGGAAACAGTTCTTACACCTCTTCACATGGTGACGATAATGTATGGCAAATTTAGAATGAATCCAGCAAACTCTTTGCTCAGGGTTTCATACACGTCGTGTTTTGACACCGATATTCGGTGTCAAAACTCCCGTAAAAACTCAATTTTGCCACCAAAAAACTGAAGTCTGAGTGTTTTAGAAGGGAAAAACTGAAATTTTGGAAGAAAACTGAAGTCTCCAATAGGCCAATACTTCGTAATTTCGTAATTTATAATCGAAATATATTGCGGGCAAACAATCGGGAAATACCAGAATAAACCGAATAAATAGGTCGGCATCTTCGGTCATTTCCGTGAACTTCGGTACCGCTAGGTTAAACTTCGTTTTGCCGAGCGCTAATTATTTATGTCCGTTTCCCGAACTGTTATCGGGGTCATGCCATCGGTAACCCTAAAGCCTGTATTCATACTAAATGTATGTGGAGGTTTCCGAATTGCGTTGTGTGGCGGAAAAAAAAAATTGCAGGGCAAGTTTGACATGTGGGAATGATGAGCCCCCAAAGATGTCTAACTCTCCTTGGAATGGACAGGTAAATATCTGACCATCGCTGAATAGTATTTATGATAAAGGAGACGATGTAATCTTCGCATAGAGCATTTGTTTTCACTCAAAGTTGAACGATCTTGTCGTGTTGTTGTTGTAAAGAAACTGGCATGTACGCATTGTACGATGTTGAAACTGAAACTCAAGTTTGATTGTACCGTAGTTAATAAAGTTTGAATGGATAATTCAAAGACAGCGAACTGATTTAGCCACAATATAAACCTAGCTAGATCATTCTTTGATTTTAAGATACATAAAGAAGAGTTGAATTTTTTTTTATACTGTCAAAACTTTTTTTAAATTTAACGAGATGGTGCAAACATGGAGGTAAAATCGGATCCAATTTTTACCTCCATGGTGCAAACAAACCAAAACAACTGAAGTTGATTTTTGAAATTACTAGACTAGGCATCTATTTTCTGGCATTGAATTTAACTGATCTGTCTATTATCCTGAAACAAGTGTCCCACATTAGGGCAGCACAGAAACATTTCAAATGCCTGGCCCATCAACAAAAGTCTGGTGTACTGCATTTACAGGATTTAGGTCAAACGTTATGGCCAAATCCATTCTTTCAATAAGGGTGGTCAAGGCAAACTGTTGGCACTTATTTGCAGCCTTCAATAACCAAACCTGGTAAACTTATGTATCTATCTGGAGTTCGCATGATCCTATCGAAAGTGAGCCAGCTGCCTATGCGCAATAGTTTACAAAATTGTGCGCCTTTTCAAACAGAATTCTCTAATTCATTTCATTTTTATGAGTTTATGGTCACCAAGGACTAGCTGCAGTTATGACAATTGCTGGTCTTCAGTCTGAAGTTGTACTGGACTTTTAATTTTAGTCTGAATATTTGCCAAATTTCATGTCAAATTTATAATGTAAGATTTTGAAAGGGAAGTCTGGTCCAGATCCAAGTGGTTTTTAATTAGCGCAGCTGAAACGTTTCAAAACTTGCATACTTGAATTGGACATCATTTGCAAGCCAGGAACTGATACCTCGATTTCATTCAAAATTACCAAGTTTGTAATTTTAAAAAATAATTTGAATTGCCTTGTGTAATCTTGTCTTGTTGACATCCACAATGTGACATAAATGTTCTGAAAAATAGATGGTATCTTAGACCCTGGTAAATTAAGAACATAAAACTGAAGATGTTAAATTATCTGTTTGTTGCTTTATTTTCACAATTCAAATATATAGCAGTATTGACAGGCTCCACTGATGGTCGTATGAAAATTTGTTATATACATTACTTACGGCGGTTGCAAAATTAGAAATAAACTCAATAGAAGTCTGTCGGCCGGCGACAAAAAAGTAAAAATACTCAATTCAGGTGAAAAAAATATTGAATTTTCAGTATCCGGTGGCAAAAATTTGGACTTCTATGAAACCCTGTTGCTGTGTTGCGTTCACGAGGGAAGTTATCCACGGACGGACAAACAGACAGACGGATGATGCCATACCATTATACATCCTGTCAAAACTGATGGCATATAAAAATGATGTGGCTAACTATTTTTGCCACAGCATTTACATGTAGCTCAACAATTACTGAATGCTGTGGATAATCCGCATTTGCACATTATTGGGAGAACAAAGCAGAGCCTGTCTGGTTCGTATTTCACTTTGCCATTTTATAACCAAGGAGAAAATTTTGAACTGATGACAGCTGGCATATTTTCATGTAATATTTGCCAAATTATACATTATTCTAAGGATAATGATACTTTCTTTGAATATAGGGAAAATATAGTACAGAAGTATAAAATTATGTCAGCTATCACCAGTTCAAAATATTCTCCTGGGTTAAAAGATTGGGCACAGTGAAATTATACGAACCAGTAACTGATCAGCTGAAGTTACGGTTCACTGCATAGACAGGCTTTTCTTTCAATAATATGAGGATGATGGCTTTTGAGGGCTGCAAAACTCATGACCTATGTGATGTGCACTCATGCTGGGGTGTTGATTTTCATGTTGGAAACCCTTGAAAGTAACCTGCAGAAGGAATTTTATATTATGTTTGAAACACCAACCTCTTTTCTTGGGTGGGCCCCCTCCCACATGAACCCCATCTTTAAGTTTATTGGCTAATTCAGCTACATGGCCTTTGGTTGATAATCTATGAGCAGCCTTTATCTCTGCTGTATTCTTGTCTTTGTCACGGTCTTTCTCTTTGTCTGGATTCTTTATAATCTGAAAAACAGCATCCAGAGAACATTAGAAAACCTGCCAATCAACAACTGAAGATACATAAAAAGATAGATACATTTGGGTTTTTTTACATACATACATGTATAAGGCACTAGTCGAGAATTTAATGTAACCAGAACAGCAACTGTCTCATTGCTGTCTGTATTGAAGGAATTTCTGGCAATTATCAGAATTCCCCATACAAATACATGTACTAATTACATGTATGTAGATGTGAATACTATATCTTTACTGGTTTAAGGATGTCCGCTGGTGGTTTTTGGCTTTGGCAGCCATTTTGCCTGTTTTTCTTGTTGGTTATCTCCCTTTCCTAGGCTAGGCGATAAGGGATTTCCTTTAAAAGCCTTCCAGCTGAGAATTTTGCACACCAACATCCATCCAATTCGATAAATTTTGATAGACATTGTGATTATCTGCAAACAGTTAGAATATAAGAAAAAGTTAAATACTATTTATATAAATTTTTCATGAATATGCTTGAAAACTAGGGCTATTCCCTATGTTTTCTGGGTTATCAAATTGAGCATGGGTCAGTCCACTTAACATTGCCTAAAGCTAAAAAATGCCCACCAACCTATATTTTTCTTTGTTTTTTCCTTATATTACACAATTATGAATGCAACAACACACATTATTCAACAAGTTAATTACTTTGATTTACCATCAGCGGACATCCTTAACTGCTATGCTGCTAAGTTCTCTTGTATGCTGTACGAGGAGAAATGCTGACTTTTTTTTTAAACCAGGATTTCATGAACAAAAATATTATTTAATTTTGTTTGCTGGTGACTGGCCTAACATATCAATGTATCCCAACTGGTTTAGTCAATGCTATTCGACCACATTTTATAGCAAAATCAACGATGTTGTCAGCGTAAATAAAATTTATTTGAAGAGACTAGAGTATTTTGGTAGAATTGCGGTCGAAAATGGAGAATTATGAGGAATTACAGCGGAAAATCTTGGTTTTTCAGCTGCCTTTCTCCCTGGTCTTTTCCGACTTTTCGTCGTCCGCCATAAGGGGCGTATGACGTCTCATTGGAAAGGGAATTCCTTGTAGTTTCTGATTGAAGGCTTGATTGAAGGCTTGACCGATGGCCAATCAAACAGACGATAACATCGAAAAACTGCACAGGTGTGTTCCCGTTTCTCTAGTAACGCTAACAGCCGATCCAATATCGGTTACCTTGATTGGACAAGTGTGGCAACGTGACCTACATCGAAGCGCTCGTTGGCAAGAGCCCTTCAACTGAGTCAAGCTGATCTGAGGGAAACGCCATTTTTATCTCATCGCGACGAAATTACGGGGCGCAGAAGCTCGACAGAAATTTGAAAATAAAGTTTGTTTAGCGGATTTTATCGAAACCTGCACTTTGGAAATATAAAGTGAGCTTCTGTACTTCAACTATACCAAAGAATCATATATTTTGAAGGGGTTTTCCTTGAGTATTTTATATTTTCTGGGCGGCTTCGCGACAACGTTTTATGGAAATCTCTGTTGGCTTTTTTTTTTATTTTTCATTTTTATTTCTTCGTCCCGACTTCGTTATTCTGAGACAGAATATCAAGTTTACACCCAGGAAATCAAGTCAGGCTTAGCTAACAATATATGTATGGTTTTTATCAAGTTTCATGCATGATAAATTTGAAAAAAGCGATTTCAGAATGGTACCTTGCTGTACTCGCATTGACAGAAGCAAAGGCAAGCCGGTATTGCAGCTCGTCACATTTTTCGTATAGAAAGACGAGAGCCGTTTGAACGGCTCGCCGCAGCTAACAGTTAAAGAGTACCACTCATCACAAGGATCATATCTCCATCAGACACAACACTCTAATAATTCAATCACTGGAATTGTATTTCCCATACAATACTAACTGATGAATGATAACATGGATAACGGATTGCAATACTTCATCCCACATACATATGGGATGAGTGAGTGGGATGCAGGCTGATCTCTCAGTGTCATTGATATGTTTACTACAATACTGATTAAAGTAATGATTTTAATTAAATGGGGAAAGGCAACATGACCCACTACTGAGTCATAATATAATAAATATAATAAACATCAACACCCAAGGACATATTTATTAATGTTAAAAACAAGATAATAAGAGATGGGTGCAGTGCAACTGAACTGGGACTTATCTCTGACAACAACAGGAGAGCTACACTTTAACATTATCTGATATTGATGTTATATCTCAGAGATGAGTACTTGTCAACAGATTTATCCATTACACACTATATTACCCATTAGTTGATATGATTTCCCCACAATGATGATAGCCATGATAATGTAGGTGTACATGTAATCTATACACTCAATGACTGACTAGCCTACAATTGGATGATGAGTCATTGGTGACTGTCCACCCTTAAATAGTCACGACAATTTGCATCAGTCTGTTGTATTTTCAGCTTCTCCTTACAAGCGACATGTATATGTACATATTAAGCTCTCAAAATTTCATGATCTGTTCAGCATGGATTGATCGATGTATCGCACATAGAGGGCTTGGTCATATTCACACATGTGGTCTTCTATGTGAAGAAGTGGTATAAGAAAAACAACAAACAGGATTTCACTTTCTACATGTTATATTCTGTCTGCTGTTTTGAACTATGTTCTTTTCAAGGAATGACATGGTTTATATACATGTACTTTATAGGTTACATGTATATTGTTACTATTTACTAAACAACAAATCCATGGTTTCACAAGTCAAAACATGTGAAACTGATCTATAGATGTCTATATATGATCAATAAAACTAAAAAGAAGCTAGTTCAACCTGCTTGGGCAAGCAAGTACAAAACTAAAAAAATGAAAACCCAAAGTCCGCCGACACTGAAACAACTGATTTTACATGGTACCGTAACTTTCAGTACCCGGTATACAGAGCAATCCCAAGTGAGATCCAGTAGCAAGGTACCCACAATTACCGAATTTGTCCTAATCCGGCCAGGATTTCAGAAGATATTGTACGGAAAAATTTTTTTAACTTGGCTCCCAGTGGCGCCATAGGTGGATCAGCGTGAAAAAACAATCCCAAGCGAGGTCTTGAGGCAAGGTACCCACATACCAAATTGGAGAGAATCTGTCAAGGTTTTCAAAGTTATTGTCCAGAAACAAAATTTTAACTTGGCCCCCAGGTGGCGCCACCTATAACCAGATCCGTGTGAAAAACAATCCCAAGTAAGATCTTGAGGCGAAGTACCCACAAACAAACTTTGAAAAGAATCTGTTCAGTTTTTCAAAAGTTATTGTCCACAAACAAAATATTAGACCCAGGTGGCACCACATATAAGCAGATCGGCGTGAAAAACAGATCCTGAGGCGAGGTACACACATATCAAATTTGTGAAGAATCCATTCAGTTTTTCATGTCGAACGGACTCAAAATTTAACTTGGCCCTTAGGTGGCGCTACCTATACGTGGATTGGCATGAAAAACAATCCCAAACGAGATCTTGAGGTACATGTAAAGTACCTTTTACCAAATTTTAAAAGAATATGTTCAGTTTTTCAGAAGTTCCTGTCTGGAAACAAAGTCGGACAGATGCAAAATTTTAACTTGACCCCCAGGTGGCGCCACCTATAAGCGGAATGGCATGAAAAACAATCCCAAGCAAGATCTTGAGGCATGGTACCTAGATACCAAATTTGAAAAGAATCCACTCAGTTTTTCTAAAGTTATTGTCCGGAAACGAAGTCGGACGGACAGATGAACGGATGGACCCAAATACTAGTCCCCCTTTAAAAGCCCTTCGGGCGTGGGGGGAACAATAAGAATTATCTTGACCCAGGGAAATACACATAAAGAGTTTAATTCTTTTTATTTTCAGATTTTCTGGCCAGAGTGATCTTGACCTTTGATCTTTCGACCTCAATAGAAATAGGCCTGTTCTTTATCACATGATCACAGTATCCATAACGGGTAACTGGAGATATCACATGAACCATCAACAGACAGATGCAATATAGGATACTGTCAGCCATCTATCAACAGGCATATGCAAAATTCACAGGGAAATATGTTTTCTCTCTTTGATGCCGGGAACATCTTGAGGTTTTCCATTGGATAATTTGGGAGACATTATTAAAGGCCTTTCTGAAAGATTCCCCTGCTTTGCAAAGTCTTTGGCATCCTCAGCCAGAGAATATGCTAAATTCACAGGAATCTGTGACTGCTGTTTATTACAATCAAGTACATGTACAAGTAATTTACAGGAGGACTAAACATGGCCTAAGGTTAATAAATATGTATAACAGGATCATATCTTTGTTAGAAGTGACCATGTTTACAGCTTATTTCAGCCCATTTTTATCTGTATAAATATGCAATAGTGTGACAGTGTGCTAGATTTTTTTCATCAATATATAATTCTGAAATTAGCCTTTGTACACCCATGCCCACATGAATTGATTTTATTGGTCCATCTTTTTTTGAAGCTTATAAATTTAACTCTGTTAATCAAATCATTGAGAGATTTAGTTCAATAAACCTGGTTAACACTTTCCTCCAACTCTACATGCACATTGGAAATATTCAGGTGGTCATGGAGTAATGTATTCACACAATGTGTGTTGTATTAATCACATCAGGAATGTCATTCCCACATGAACATGTACAGTCGGACAGTAGTTAACATGGCTACAGCTTTGATGACATCATTCAAGTGCTATTCAGTCAATCATGCTGGTATTATCATAGTACTAGTCCTGTTGGTCATGTCTTACATCTATGTGATTAGCATAGGGAAGTACATGTATTTACATCTATAGATCTGCATTGAATACAGGCCTTCAGATAGGATTTTGATATACATGTACATGTAGGGAGGGTGTCCTCACAACATGACCTGGACACGATTTATTACTTGAGCACACCACTTAAATCTAATTCCTTCTCTCTCTCTCTCCTTATTATTTGAAAGAAAACTTGTGCGTTTGAAGTCCCCCAACATTGAAACATTGAATTTGGCTTGGTACCTGGCATGGAGAGCAATCCCAAGCGGGATCCAGTGGCACGGTACCCACAATTACTGAATTTGTCCTAATCCAGTAAGGTTTTCAGAAGTTATTGTTCGGAAATGAAATTTGAACTTGGCTCAGAGGTGGCATCACCTATAGGTGGATTGGCATGAAAAAAATCCCAAGTGAGATCTTGAGGCAAAGCACCCTCACACCAAATTTGGAAAGAATTTGTCCAGGTTTTCAAAAGTTACTGTCCAGAAACAAATTTTAATTTGGTCCCCAGGTGGTGCCACCTACAAGCAGATCGGCGTGAAAAACAATCCCAAGGGAGATCTTTAAGCAAAGTACCCACATACCAAATTTGAAAAGAATCCGTTCAGTTTTTCAAAAGTTAGTTACTGTCTGGAAACAAAATTTTAACTTGGCCACCAGGTGGCGCCGCCTACAGGTGTATTGGTGTGAAAACAATCCCAAGCGCGATCTCCAGGCGAGGTACCCAAAGAAATCCATCTGCATGTATGAGTAGGAACATATAATATTGACCAACCTTTCTTGGGGTCTAGCGGAGGGGGTCTTAGAGACTATAAGACTTTCATAAATTCCTGAAATTTAACATGGTCGAGATACAGGGCTGAGACTCCATTTTCAGCAACACACTGAAAAGTATGGAATTGAGACTCAGCATTTCAGAATTCTAGCTAAAATGCTGTATACAAGAGATGACAAGCTGGCATCAGTGCCAAAGTTCAGATCAATGTGAAATGTCCAGAATAGTACATGCAATGCTGCAAAGAGCAAAAAAATATTTACCTTCCATCTTTTCAGGTTTCCCCATTTAAGCCCAGGTACGGTGTACACAGCTCCTAAAACCATTTCTGACAAAAACTTGAAATAAACTTCGTCAAAACCAGTTTACATTAACTGCTAAAGTCCTACTGCAGAGAGCATGTTGTTCAATGTTCCACCATTCATCATGTGTGCAGGTCTCCAGTATGGAACATCCTGTGAAGGATTTTACTCTAGAGATACTGGTTGATACCCATAATGTCCAAACAGGGCGTCAGTCTCTATTTTCTCAAGATTTAATACTTTATATCCTGGCGTACACTGAGGTCTGTCTTCCCAGGTAACCCAAGGAATGTTGGAATTATCTTGGTTGTACAGTGGATTTCCTCTAGACACAGGGTCCTCTGTATTATCAGCATTATCTCCTCTAGCCTCCATGGTTTAACCCATCCCTTCTTGTTTGCAAGCTTTCTCGCAGACAAACTAACCAATGTGCTCATCACATCAAATACCCCCATCACATCTCCATGTTTTATAACAAGTAACGCAATATTCCAGCCGACTTCAATATCATTTTTTTTCTGTATTTTATCATGTAAATGTAGATCTGTGCAATAAGACAGAGGGGAGAAGATGCCAGATGGAAGGTCTGTATACATGTAGAATATTTTATTCATTGTCCATGCAAAAGGGGTCAACTGTATTACATTTGTGGAAAGACAGATGTAAGCTTTACTGAATACACCTGTCCTTAACTTTCTTAGCAACCTGGTAAAAAATCATAAAATTGCAAAGGGGAGAACATAAATAACAAATTTCTCACTTCCTGTCCATGGTTTATTCATTGCCATACACAGCCCTTACAATTAGGAAAACTCACCTGGGCAAAAGTCATGTGGCATTAGGCCTCTGTTAATTAATCTTTAGCTTCTCATGACCCGCCCGCATGTTTTTTGTCGTAACAATAATTATGCATTGTTTTAATTATTCAGCATTTTTTGCTGCAAAAAAAAAAAAAAATCTGCAGAACAAGACAGCGGTCGAAACAACGCCTGCCTACCTGCCGCCGGCAAGTGAATTTTTTCGGCGACAAGTTGCAAAAAATCTACCTGTCGCATGCGGCAAGTAGGATTTCATCTAACAATACGAAGCTGCGCATCTGAAAACCCCTCGGCTCTGGGCGCCAGCCATTCATAATGTATTCAATTTAAAACAAGACTTCAGGAACACCAAGCAGTCAAGTAACAAATATACAGATTATGAAAAACGTTTCCGTCCAATCAGAGAAACCGGTATTCATTACATAAGTCTGTTGATGCATCGACGATGACGGATGTATACCAAATTTTACATCGAACATTTGGAAATTATCTGAGATAGAGATCCCTAATGATTTCGCATAAATTAAAGATGGCCACCAAGGTTTCCGCCCAAGCAGAAAAACCAGAACTGTCTATTGATACATCGATGATGTACACCAAATTTTACATTGAGCACTTGAACCGTATCAGAGATATAGATCATTAATGATTTCGCATAAATTAAAGATGGCCACCCATCCTTCCCGCCACTCACAGGAACCGATGTGGTTATTCATTGCAAGTCTCTTGATACATCGATGCTGGATACCAAGTTTCATATAGAACACTGAAATGGTATCACAGACACTGACTTTTGAAAATTGCAGGCGAGCTAGAAATGGTGTACCTGAATTTGGTAAGGGGAGCCATACAGGAGCTTTAAATAGCTCTCCTAAAATTATTAAGGCGAGCCAAGTGAAGGCTAATCAAATACCGTTTCTATTCATACAACATCCACCACCTTGTGGTTCAGGGATCCAAGTACAGATGAATATATAGAGAAATTTAATAATAATGTCCTTATATCTTGAGGTTTCAGATGGTTTTACCATTGACAGCTAGGGCTCTGGCTAATCAATGTAAGGAAAATTTAAACAAGTAGCAATTTTCTTGAAGAAAAGTTTTATTAACTTCAACTTTACACCGGCTTAACACTAAACAGTGCAACTCACTTCAAATATTACGGTTGCCGGTTGCCCACGAAAACGGGGGTCTGTATAAAGCTTGTCGCTGGGTTTGGCGCACATCGCGCACCAAACTAGGGCCACTTTACCGTCATCGGTTGACTGGAATTGAATTAAGCCACCAGTATTTCACTTCATTATCGTACTGATGTTAACAGTTCTTTTAGATTCCTTCTCCATGATTAATAGAACGTCGTCGCGACCTGAGAAATTTCAAAATTTGCTGTAGTTCGGGAGGAAAAAACCGCATGGGCAAAACCGTCATGGAGGGATGCGGGAAGAGACGAGTATCTGCATTGGTCACTGCTAGGTTGCTATTTTCCTGTGAGCCAATCAAATTGACTGATGAATATGGCTCTCGGTTTCAACTTCCTGTCTCTCGATTTCAACTTCCTGTTTCAGTTCGCGGTTCTCAGCAGCGGCTATTTGAGGATTTTGACAACAGCGGACATAATAAATAAACTGCGTAGGTATTTAACGAGGTGCGCGGAATTTAGCGTACCTTATTTTGATTTTAGGCGCGTCATGGTGCGCGCGCGTCATCGCGCGCCTCAAAAGGAAGTGTCTGGTATCAAAGATATATATCATTGAAGATTTTGCATAAATTAAAGATGGCCGCCAAGGTTCCGCCCAATCAGAAACGCCAGAACTGTCATTTATCGTAAGTCTATTGATGCTTCGATGATATATACCAAATTTTACATCGAGCACTCGAACAGTATCAGACAGAGATCATTAATGATTTTGCATAAATTAAAGATGGCCGCCCATCCTTCCCGCCACTCAGAGGAACTGATGTGGCTATACATTGCAGATCTCTTGATACATCGATGCTGTATACCAAGTTTCGTATAGAACACTTGAATGGTATCAGAGATATATATCATTGAAGATTTTGCATAAATTAAAGATGGCCGCCAAGATTTTCACCGAATCAGGGAAACTGGTTTGGTCATTCCTTTGAAGTTTCTTGATGCATCGATGATCTATACCAAGTTTCACACTGAACAGAGAAATGGTACCTAAGATACATAAGATTAAATGATTTCGCATAAATTAAATATGGCCGCCAAAGTTTCCAACCAATCAGGTCCAGATTCAATAGGGTTCTGGGTCATGAGCATATGGATGTGCAGTGCAAGTTTGGGGTGCCTAGGGTAAGTCGTTCTAAAGATATCTTGGTAACAAGAAAGCTGTGATGGTTTCGCATAAATTAAAGATGGCCGCCAAAGTTTCTAACCAATCAGGTCCAGATTCAATAGGGTTCAACAAGCATACGGATGTGCACTGCAAGTTTGGTGTGCCTAGGGTAAGTCGTTCTGAAGATATCTTGGTAACGAGAAAGGTGTGACGGACAGACGGACAGACGTACATGACGACGACAATACCCTTCGGCCAAAATTTGGCCGAGGGGTAAAAACTATAAAATGCAATCAATTTTCGTAAATACCTTTTTAGAAGTCTAGATCTATCTGAAGGAACGGACAATCCAAGAAATAATCCATTGAAAATTTATTTCAAGCCGATCTTTGGCCATTGTTGTTGGACGGTGTTCTCGGTCAACATTTCCCGCACCAAGTTTACTTCCGATTGCGCGTCAAACCTTGCGCAGTAGTCCGGTGCATGCAAAAGTCGGACCTGTTACAAAACGGAATTGGACTATTTGTTTTTTCCAGTTCGTACCGATGGTAAATATTGTTGGCTTCTTTTCTTGGGCTTCTATTCATAAGCTAACGTTTTGCTATGCAGACATTTCAGTTAATTGATAATTCCAACAGGACTCTGGTGGCTGATTCTAATTTATTGGAAGCAGCAATTTACAAGGGGAGACTAAAGTAAATATAGTTGGGATACTGGTTAACTCCCCTCAAATTTTCATCCTTTCAAAAGGGTGTTACTTGGATCTAAATTCTATGATATAATGTCACAGGTGCCATTTAAATTTCACATGATTTAGACAACAACAAAGCTTTTTGCAGTTCTAATTGCAGAAATTAGAAGGAATAGTTGTCTTTGACATATCAAAGTTGGCTATTGTTGCACCCGCAATGTGATCTATTTACTCACATGCACCAAATGCTCCAAACAATATGTTGGAGAAACCAAGAGAACCTTCCACGAACGTATCCGAGAACATTACAATGACACACGGAATCATAGTTTAAACCCAGCACCACTTCATTTCTGGTCAGCCAGCCATACGACTGACCACATTAGCTTCCACATTATCGAAGTAATGACATCAGACCCAGATCTCGAAGCTAGCACCAAATCGCGCCAAGCTCGAGAGCGTTACTGGATCTATCAACTCCACACGAGAGCACCCATCGGCTTGAATGAAAAGGACTAAGCAAAACTTTGATTATCATCTCCTTACCATATATCAAAGTTGACATCAACTTTTTATTGATGCTCGAAGTTTACCACATACATAACTTCTTTTTATTGCAATGTCTTAATGCAGCCAAATAATTAATAATTAATAATTACAACATTCAGCATCATCATAATTTCCTCCCAAGGTCATGAGAAGCTAAAGATTAATTAACAGAGGCCTTGAAGTAACACCCATTTAACCATGGCAGGGCCGTATCCAGGGCCATTATGAACCCGGTATACCGGTATGGGCGCCCAAACTCCAGGTCAAAAATATCTTTTTTGGCTGCTTAACCTTAGTGTCGCGACCGCTATCATAACTTCTGAGTTCAATACACATCGAACACGCGTTGTTGGCCACGCTTTATGCATTACATACTTTAAATGGCATTGGATTGACCCCTCTAGTAGGCAATGATTGCTGTGGTACGGTGGTTTTCGCCTGGTCTTCCTACAGCAATCAAAAACTTGAGAACAACCGATGTGTGGGGAATGTGCTATATCGGTGGCAACAACAACGACCACGTGTTTGACAGAACAGGATTACGGGGGAAACAGGAAAATATACACCCTGGCACTGATTAAAGCACTGAAATGGTATTTTCGAGGATCCAACAAACCCTGATGTAAGTCAACAGCATCGGAGATTCTGTGGTTTTTGTGCAGCAGCAACAAACATCAAATTTACGTGCAACAACAACAACGTCGAATACCGGTGTCCCCAAAAACTCTCTGGATACGGCCCTGCATGTTAAAATTGCTGTGGCGAGCTCACTATGCCACAGCGTTTACTTCGGCAATTGCCGAATGCCATGGCTAATTGTGAGAGTTGCATACATGTACATACATGTAGGTTATGATGCTTTTTTGAGACAAGAGAATATGCAATTGTCCATTGAATCCTCCACCTCTCCATCCTGGGGAAGGTTGCAAGCCTGGAAATATCTGACGATCACTTCTCAATGAAAAATGACCATTTCCAAGGCCCTTCCAAGGTTATAAAATAAACAATATTGGGTGGTTGATTCTCCTAATTATAATTGAGAGGCATAGATTTATTTGCTTGGATTTTCAACAGAAGACCTTTGGTTTTGGGTTTTTTTCTAAGAAATATTGATTCGGGGTATCATTTTTTTGTGTATTCATTTTGGGTGCATGCCCGTACATTTTACATAACTAAAACGCAGCTAGATAATGCTGTGGATATCCTTGGAGGTACTAAAAAGTTGCTGAGAAGCAATTTTGATGGTGTTTTTTTTCTTTTCAGCCAAAGCAAATCTTGCGTACATAAATTCAACAAAGTTAATCATTCTGGCAAATTTATTTCATTTTAGCTAATAATAATTCTAAGCAACTATTCCTGATCATACAGTTGTAAGCTGTGTTGATAGTGCATGTAGTAGGTTATAACTTTTGTAGTGCTGGTTACGAAATAGGCCGCTGAGGCCCGATATTTTTGTCAGGCATGACCGCATCCCATTCCAAATGTCAGGTACCAAATTATTGATGCCTGCCAAAGTGTCAGGCACCAGTGAAAAAATTATTTCCAGCCTTGGGTTGGAACATAGTTATATAGGGAACTTGCAGTATACAATTTAGCCAATCAGCTGCCATGATTACAACTTCCCTTTTGTCCATTTCACACCTTTTGGCCCAGTGAGCCAATCAACTATCACATAGCGACATGCAGAACTTTTGTTCATACATTATAAATTTATATTCATGTCCAAACCTTGATTCAGTCTACATCTTCACCTTTTCTAGCAAGCCAATGAAGTATTATAACATTGCAAGGAGACAACATACATGTAAATAGCATCCTATTTTTATTTTTTGGCAGACAATAATCTGACAGACATATCTCGTGTTTTGAAGTCCATTTGCTCAGATTGACTAACTTCAACTCCTCAAGGTGTTCTTTTTATTCACATGACCGTGTTTGCAAGACAGAAAATAGGAAACTCTCTCCAGAGGAATCACAGAATTGATCCCTTCAAATTTAGTGCAAAGTACAACTCGTGACCGAATCCGATGAAAAGCAAGTCACAACATACATTTACATGTATATAATTCCAGTGTTACAGCTCCATACTGGCCTTGGTTAACAGAAATGGGAGGTGCTGATCTCATTCAGCGAACCAATCAGAACCAACACATGGCAAAGGCTGTTGGGTGATGTCATCTTCCAGTAGATGGAACAGTTTTCCTAATATGGAGGTAGGGATGACATGATAAATAGGTCAGCCAAACAATAACCCACTTTGACAATTTTAGCCGATTTGAATTTACATATATTTAATTTGAGATCAATGATGTCTCCCATCCATATATAAAATAGCAACCTTTGCTTGGAGACTGGGGGCCTGATAAATCAAAGCCAATACAGAGCTTAAGCATAGAAATGGGTTTTAGTTTGTGAAAAAGGAATCAGATCAGAATATGGACATTCTCTTCAGAGCTCCCGCAAAATGAAGTGCAGAACAGATTCCCATGAACAGTTAAACCTGTACTGAAGCAGGGTCAGAATTTTGCACTGGTTGGGGAGAATCAAAATAGATTTTCACCTCCAGGAGAATTCAGAGAACCCAAATTTAAAATTTATAATGCACATCATTCACCAGCTTTCCTTGATATTCTGTTTGTTTAATTTTTTTTCAGTGTTTCTCATATACTTTGCAAAATGCGTGGAAAGCCTTGTCCCTGGTTTCGTTCATATAAATTGATAATTGTCCAGCAAATCCACTTCCCAAAGCAGCAGTGATTTCTTACTAATTTGTTTCTTTGAATTTCCAACATTGTCAACAAGTCATATTTTTTTTTATACGAGAGATCCTGAAGGATCTTGGCGACCACCATTGTCCGATAATTGTAAGCTAATGAATAGAGGATCTTTTTGTCCATTGTTACTAAGAACAAATCATTGATTTGTAATTTTGTTTACAGAATTTCGAATCTGAGTGAAAAAGATCGAAAAAGGGACACTGGAAAACACCAAGATATAATCTAAGTTTCAGGAGTTTCAAGATTTCTAGAAACTGTACTTATGTCGGTTGTTATAATACAAGAGAAATGAGCAAAGTTAGTATGAAAGTGAATGTACATGTATGGAGGATCCTTCGCCTTCGTTTTGTAGTATATTTTATTTATTCTTTTGCATGTGTCCTCATTGGGTACTGGAAGCGAAGACCAATCTCTTTGGCATGAGCTATGAAACATACTTAACACTTCATAATTAGGAACGAATGCTAATTCTGTTCTGTTTACTGGGCTAGTTTGAGTTATCTCTTTTAAGATACCATGCTCGAAAATAGTAAGATGGTACAATACTTAATACTGAAGGGATCCGGTCCAAACAGTAATGTTGAAACTCCGAAAGTGCCTGAATCCTGATTATCTCCCTTGTATCATAACATGCAGTAGTCTACAGTTGTCGCGTTGTGATGTTGAGTCACAAGAGTGACGTCCCTTCATGTAGCCGACCTGCCGGCAGACGAAAGGGTGGGGCAGTTCACTTGCTACTGCATGGACTAAAGAAAACTGATTTAAAATTTGAAGAAATACATTTTAATTCCAAATTATTTGAACTCCTGGATATGGAAGGTGAAGGTATGGATATTCTCTATAGTCAATATATAGAATATGCCCCACCGTTTGATCCGCAGACTCTTGTGATGCAACGTCACAACTCGAGAATACCCTATTAATTTGAAGCATAACTTGGATTTTCGAATCGGACCAAAAAAAGGTATCTTGCACTACTAGGCCCCATGTGGGACCTGTGTACCAAATTTCAGAAAGATTCTTGAAATATTTCCTAAGAATTCACGATAACAATGTTTCAAGGGGAAATTCAAGATGGCCGCCTTGTGGCCATATTGGATTTTCGATTCGGACCGAAAAAGGTATCTTGCACAACTAGACCCTAAGGGGAACCCATGTACCAAATTTGAGGAAGATCCATGCAGTACTTCCTGAGAAATCACGATAACAAAGTTGCATGGGAAAATCCAACATGGCCACCTGTTGGCTATATTGGATTTTCGAATCGGACCAGAAAAGGTATCTTGCACAACTAGACGACAAGGAAAGCCTGTGTACCAAATTTAACAAAGATCCATGCAGTAGTTCCTGAGAAATCGCAATAACAAAGTTTCATGGGGAAATCCAAGATGGCCGCCTGATGGACATATTGGATTTTTGAATCGGACCAGAAAAGGTATCTTGCACAACTAGACCCCAAGGGGAACCTGTGTACCAAATTTGAGAAAGATCCATGCAGTAGTTCCTGAGAAATCGCGATAACAAAATTTCATGGGAAATCCAAGCTGGCCGCCTGATGGACATATTGGATTTTCGAATCAGACCAGAAAAGGTATCTTGCACAACCCCAAGGGGAACCTGTGTACCAAATTTGAGAAAGATCCATGCAGTACTTCTGAAAAATGATAACAATGTTTCATGGAGAAATCCAAGATGGCTGCCTGGTGGCCATATTGGATTTTCGAATCGAACCAGAAAAGGTATCTTGCACAACTAGACCCCAAGGGGAACCTGTGTACCAAATTTGAGAAAGATCCATGCAGTACTTTCTGAAAAATGATAACAATGTTTCATGGAGAAATCCAAGATGGCTGCCTGGTGGCCATATTGGATTTTCGAATCGAACCAGAAAAGGTATCTGCACAACTAGACCCCAAGGGGAACCTGTATACCAAATTTGAGAAAGATCCATGGAGTAGTTCCTGAGAAATCGCGATTACAAGGTTTCATGGGGTAATCCAAGATGGCTGCCTTGTGGCCACATTGGATCTTCGATTCGGATCGAAAAAGGTATCTTGCACAACTAGACCCTAAGGGGAACCTGTGTACCAAATCTGAGAAAGATCCATGCAGTACTTCCTGAGAAATGACGATAGAGTTTCATGGGGAAATCCAAGACGGCTGCCTGGTGGCCATATTGGATTTTCGAATCAGACCGGAAGAGGTATTTTGCACAACTAGACCCCAAGGGGAACCTATGTACCAAATTTGAGAAGGATCCATGCTGCAGTTCCTCAGAAATCGCGATAACAAGGTTTCATGCGGAAAGGCTGCCTGATGGACATATTGGATTTTCGAATCGGACCAGAAAAGGTATCTTGCACAACTAGACCCCAAGGGGAACCTGTGTACCAAATTTGAGAAAGATCCATGTAGCAGTTCCTGAGGGTGCACTCCACACTAGGCCACGGTTTCGCACTAATGGCCCCTCCCTAATTTCATAATAAGGAAGGTCGCCTGTTTCTGACAGCATGGTAATTCTTCTTCCCTTTCTACTAGCTGATATCTGTATTATCACCCTGCTGGACGTAAGCATTTCTTCAAACGAGGATATAACAATTGCTTGCTTATCGCATCTACGCGCCACTACAGAGTTAATGGTTTCCGGAATTGAATATCTGGCAGGACAAAATCCTCACTTTTTCGGGGAATGAAAATGATGATTCCCTTATGGCGATAAAATTTTACAAAAACCGAGTAGGTTGACCCCCTGATTTTTTTCGCTTTTTAAAATGCCCGTTGGACGGAGAAACTTTCACAAGTCTAACAAGAAAATCATTTCGTTTGTTTTCTCTGGATGGTGGGTCGAGTTTGGCACATTTTCGTACATTTTATGGAATTTTTCAGAAAAGTTTACGAAGGTTTAAGGAGGATTGCACGTCTTTCCTTTTCAATTTGAATAGTTCACATGTCTCCTAGAATAATGGCATGGGTGTGCCCATTCAGAAAATATATACTTTCACAGGGGTTTTGTTAAAGATTTTACATGTATTTGAGACCGAAGACCCGAACCCATGTCTATTTTAACCGCACATCATTTAGGTGTGGAATGCACCCTGAGAAATCACGATAACAAAATTTCATGGGGAAATCCAAGATGGCTGCTTGGTGGCCATATTGGATTTTCGAGTCAAACCAGAAAAAAGGTATCTTGCACAACTAGACCCCAAGGGGAACCTGTGTATCAAATTTGAGAAAGATCCATGCAAAAGTTCCTGAGAAATCGCGATAACAAGGTTTCATGGGGAAATCCAAGATGGCTGCCTGGTGGCCATATTGGATTTTCGAATCGGATCAGAAAAGGTATCTTGCACGACTAGACCCCAAGGGGAACCTGTGTACCAAATTTGAGAAAGATCCATGCAGCAGTTCCTGAGAAATCAAGATAACAAGGTTTCATGGGGAAATTCAAGATGGCTGCCTGGTGGCCATATTGGATTTTCGAATCAGACCAAAAAAGGTATCTTGCACAACTAGACCCCAAGGGGAACCTGTGTACCAAATTTGAGAAAGATCCATAAAGCAGTTCCTGAGAAATTGCGATAACAAGAATTGTTTACGGACAGACGACGGACGGACCACGAACGAAAAGCGATTTGAACAGCCCTCCCCATCTGGTGATGGTGGGCTAAAAATGCGGTATCGAAACACACCCAAAACAGCTTCCAGATCATATTTATAAAATTAATATCGATATCCACGCAAATCTAAATTGATTCTCCTACATGTAATGGCAGGCGAGTCTTCACATGAATGGATTCGCTGATTCACATCACTATTCTGACCCTGCTAAAGACATGAACTTTCAGGCCAGGACAAATTGTTTAACCTTTAATTCAGGTGGCGGAAAGGTTACGCATAGTGACCCTTTTTGCATATATACTAACTTCAGGGAGGTCATCCATTACCTTCAACTTAAATTGCAATCCTAACAGAGTGTTTCAATTTAAAAAAAAAAAAATTTCACTCCTGCCAAATGCAATTTTCAGAACGGAAACTTGAAAGAAACTAGAAGTAACAGCATCAGTGAGTATGCCCCCTTTGGAGAAGCATATTTGATGGGATGTGGATTAATGCGGGACTTGCACAATACAGGGTTCCGGCCTTGGCCGCTAGGATCGCCTTTGTCTTTATTTCCGTTTCATACCACTTCCATCGTCTGCTAGGCACAGCTGAGTGGGCTGGCTGATCGTTTCGCTTGGACGCGTAGCGGGTGATAACTCTCCATAATAACCACCGCCCAGCCGCCAGGATCGCTATTATCGCCGGAGAACGGCATTTTTGAGCCCTTTTGTTTTTCACTTCAGACTTAGCGAGATAATGACACCCACAGAGAATGATTATGACAACAGAATATGACTGCTGTGAACATAACTCATTTCGTATCCTCGTAAACGTTCGTATAGAAATAAAGACGTCTTTTAGTTTTCATATCATGATACTATTTCAGACAGCCAGCGGACCTGTTTTATATTCGGCATATTTGTCTCTCACCATTGCTAACGTATATGGCGGCACAATCGAATAAACTACGACAGGTTTCTATCGATTATATCAAGTATTGAACTTAAAATCATATAAATCAACCACATACTTTAAAGCAAACACGCAGTCGCTGCTATTTTTATATCAATTTCCATGTCGGCTGCTTTTTCGCGATAAACCGGAAATGTCGTTCGCCGCGATCCTGGCGGCTGGGCGGTGATTATTACAGAGAGTTATCGCCCGCTACGCGTCCAAGCGAAACGATCAGCCAGCCCACTCAGCTGTGCCTAGCAGACGATGGAAGTGGTATGAAACGGAAATAAAGACAAAGGCGATCCTAGCGGCCAAGGCCGGAACCCTGTATTGTGCAAGTCCCGCATTATCACTGAAGATGATAAATGCCCCCGCCTAAAGAGTAAAAGTTGATCATGAAATAGTATAGTGGATAATCATTACTGGTATTTTTTTAAAAAGATGTATGGAGGATATTTGGGGTAGGCACATGCATGGAATATGCCTGTCCACCAGCTGACAGCTGACGCTGCACGGAAAAATTTGTGGTATTGCATTAGTGCAGGGCCGTATCCAGGGCCATTTTGATGCCGGTATACCGGTATGGGTGCCCAAACTCAGGCGCCCAAACTCCGGGTCAAAATATCTTTTTTTGGCTGCTTAACCTTACTACATTAAACTGGAGTTCAACTGAAGCCTTCTTCAAACTTTGTAATTCAGTAACAGTGTCGCGACCGCTATCATAACTTTGAGTTCAATACACATTGAACACGCGTTGCTGGCCACGCTTTATGCATTACATACTTTAAATGGCATTGGATTGACCCCTCTAGTAGGCAATGATCGCTGTGCTATGGTGGTTTTCGACTGGTCTTCCTACAGCAATCAAAAACTTGAGAACAACCGATGTGTGGGGAATGCGCTATATCGGTGGCAACAACAACGACCACGTGTTTGAGAGAACAGGATTACGGCAGGCCAGAATATTTCGTGAACGGTCGGAAACTTTTTTTCGGTTCCGTCTATTCTATCGATGGGAACCCTCCGGAAACTAACATTAGGTTCCGTGAAATAATTGTATGGGAACCTTTTTTTTCAAATGTCACGAAATGTTATTTAAATTGTTCTTTTCATTTACCATTTGTCTTTTATAAAATTGTGATCATTGTTCAAGCTTGCTGAATTGGCTGTAAGGTATTTGAAGAATTAAAGTATATTTACTTCACAGGGGTTCGTAAGTGATTCTGTCAACATAGTTCAAAATTGAACTCAATATGGGGCCACCAGTCTTGTCGTTTTTTGCTTGACAATGTGCCGTGCACACTTTGCAGTGCAGAATTGAAATGTTCCGATTATCATCAGTTACTGGGTCAAAGTCAACACTGAATGACCACTTCCTAACTGTTTTTAGGAAACCAATTCCCCCCTTTCGTTTCGTAGCTTCTGACATTCCCCAGTCAAACACAAGGAGCAACAGAATTGTACTATGAATGCGTGTGAAACTTCGACATTTCCAACAATGTTGACTGCACGTTCACCATGCATGCGCCAGACCAGGGAGATTCCCGGGGCGGGAGGTCATAAACTGATGACGCGCACAAGACAACCTAGCACTTTCATTGGCCCGCATACGATTGAGGAAATCCCGACCTCGACAGCACGAGGTTCCAACAACAACAACAACAACGTTCCCGACCTCAGAGGAAGGTTTCCATGATGTCAACGATATAAAACAGTGAATTTATACTCATTGAAATACCTTTTTCGGTCAGTATGAAACAAATATAGTGAGTAAAGAAACTACCATAAGCACATGACGTTTATTCGGAGCATAATAGTGGGAAACGCTAAATCGGTTCCGTGTTTTTTCTTTGACGGAAGCGACACGGAAACGGAACGATCGTTACCGTGAAATATTCTGGCCTGTTACGGGAAAACGGGAAAATATACACCCTGGCACTGATTAAAGCACTGAACTGGTATTTTCGAGGATCCAACAAACCCTGATGTAAGTCAACAGCATCGGAGATTCCGTGGTTTTTGTGCAGCAGCAACAAACATCAAATTTACGTGCAACAACAACAACAACAACAACAACAATGTCGAATACCGGTATGCCCAAAAAATCTCTGGATACGGCCCTGTAGTGTATGGCAAGATCTTCACTTTTGTTTTGCAAAAAAAACGTGTTGGATGTTTATCACCCGGAAACCCCATCTGGTACATATAAATGTATTAACCCAGTGTATAACCATTTAACGCCAAGTGGTGGCGCCACCTGCAAGCGGATTTTCTCGAAACGCAATCCCATTCAAGGTCTTATGGCTGTACATCAGTGAGAAAAATTTCAAGTTAAAGCATCAAACCACTGGAGATTTATCGCCCGGAAACCTCATCTTGTATATGTATTAACCTAGGCTAGGACCATTTAACACAATGTGGGGGCGCCACCTGTAGGCAGATTTTCTCTAAACGCAATCCCATTCAAGGTCTTATGGCTGTAAACCAGTGAACAAAATTTCACTTGAAAGCGTCGACCCATTATAGATTTATCGTCCGGAAACCCCATCTAGTATATGTATTAACCTAGGCTAGGATTATTTAACACTATGAGGTGGCGCCACCTGTACGCAGATTTTCTCAAAACGCAATCCCATTCAAGGTCTTATGGCTGTAAACCAATGAACAAAATTTCAATGGAAAGCATCAACCCATTATAGATTTATCGCCCGGAAACCCCATCTTGTACATGTATTAACCTAGCCAGTAGGCTCATTTAACGCCAAGTGGTGGCGCCACCTGCAAGCGGATTTCCTCGAAACGCAATCTCATTCAAGGTCTTATGGCTGTACATCAGTGAGAAAAATTTCAAGTCAAAGCATCAAACCACTGGAGATTTATCGTCCGGAAACCCCATCTAGTACATGTATTAACCTAGCCTAGGCCCATTTAACACCATGTGGTGGCGCCACCTGTATGCGGATTTTCTCGAAATGCAATCCCATTCAAGGTCTTATGGATGTACACCAGTGAACAAAATCTCAAGTGAAAGCGTCCATCCATTGGAAATTTATTGCCAGGAAACTTCGTACGTACGGGCGTACGGAAGGACGGACAGACCAAACTCTATATGCCCCCCCCCCCCCCCATATAAATATGGGCGGGGGCATAAAAATTTCAAGTCAAAGCATCAAACCACTGGAGATTTATCGCCCGGAAACCTCATCTTGTACATGTATTAACTCTTTGCCCCATGATGACGCCATTTGACGCCCCTCTCTAAACCATGTAGGCTTTTCTAAGCTGCCCCATTGACTTTTTCGGTGATCACAGGTAAATTGTCAGGTACAAATCTATTTGAGGACAGGGGTCAAAGGTTTATTAATTTTTGGTATAACCAATAATTTAGCATGTTTAATATTTCCTGAAATAAAATATTATTGAGTGGGGTTAATTAATTAATTTATTACAAAAGGCGTCAAATGGCGTCATCATGGACATGATGGACTATGAAGGGGCATCAAATGGCATCACCATGGGGCAATGGTAGTAAGCCTCCATGGGGCAAAGAGTTAACCTAGCCTAGGCCCATTTAACACCATGTGGTGGCGCCACCTGTAGGCGGATTTTCTCGAAACGCAATCCCATTCAAGGTCTTATGGCTGTACACCAGTGAACAAAATTTCAAGTGAAAGCGTCCATCCATTGGAGATTTATTGCCCGGAAACCCCATCTAGTACATGTATTAACCTAGCCAGTAGGCTCATTTAACACCAAGTGGTGGCGCCACCTGCAAGCAGATTTTCTCGAAACACAATCCCATCCAAGGTCTTATGGCTGTACATCAGTGAGAAAAATTTCAAGTCAAAGCATCAAACCACTGGAGATTTATCGCCTGGAAACCTCATCTTGTACATGTATTAACATAGCCTAGGCCCATTTACACCATGTGGTGGCGCCACCTTTATGCGGATTTTTTCGGAACACAATCCCATGCAAGGTATTATGGATGTACACCGGTGAACAAAATTTCATCCATCCATTGGATATTTATTTCCCGGAAACTTCGTACGTACAGACACGTACGAAAGGACGGGCAGACCAAACTCTATATGCCCCCCCCCAATAAATATGGGCGGGGGCATAAAAAAAAAGAGTTGAGAATAGTATCTTACACATCCTCATGCCGGCATGATATTATAATACAAGATCATTTTCTCTTGGGGTTATAGCGTTGTATCAAAATGTAATAGGTGCACAAGTAAGTTGCAATTTGGCTATTTTGAATTGTCAAATTCAAGACAAACCTCACAGGACGTTTTGTTATTTTCATTATCAAAATACTACCAGGAATGAGGATCTATTTTGTCTGCATGAATCTTGAAAGCGATAAACTTTCACTGAAGCACTGGTCGATTTGTACATCACGCGTTTTGAAGCCCCCAAAACCATGAAAATGATTTTATACTTTATTGGCCAAACATTCATGAAAATATACATGTGCAAGTGCTGTCAGCCATGGAAAGTTTGTGTTGATGTTGTAAGTGAAAGCGAGGGTGAAATTGTTTCTAGAGAACTAATGCTGTCATAGTCTGAAGTTATGGGAGGAAGGGAGGTCACTCGTGGCGACAGTGTATCCACATAGGCCCATTTCACACCAGCATCCACTCAAGTAGCAAACATGGCCCGCCGGCAGTAAAGTTGGGCTGTCAGTGGGAAAGATGAACAATTTTTTTTAACAATTCTGCCAAATTCATGATATTGACAGTTTATTTTTACGAAAGCTAATTTTTGTGTAATCGTCAGGAGGATGACCTGGGCTTCAATTTTACTACATGTAGTCAGCAGATTTTTCTGGTCGTAAAAACAAGCAAACGACCGAATATTTTGACCTCTGAACTAAAAAGGGTTACGCAAACTCTGATTTGTGCAGGCCTGCTCGGGATTCCCATAGCATGGAATTGTGGGAATCGGTCAGCCTTCCTGACTGATCATGTCAAGCAAGTCCAACAGTACATATGTTGTATGTGATCTTACCTCGACGAAATTATCTGGAAAAAGTCCTTTCTTGCCATTGAGCTCTCCTTCCCACCAGCCCCCATCAGGCATGGCCACATTCTTTATTATATCACCAATTTTGATGGTTAGCTCATCATCCTGCTCTGCCTCATAATCAAAGTTTACACGAACATCCACTGTAAGACAAAGATAATGGGAGAATATTACTGAAAGAAATTATTGTGGTTACAACTAGAGATTATGATGATTAATATTATGAAATGCAAGGGTCATCAGGACCCTGCAAAACCCCTGTAGCCCATGCCCAAATGTGATGGTCTGATACATATAAGCTGCAGTGATGAAGCTGAAGGCTATGTATTTCATGTACATGGTAGGCCAAGGCCTACACAATTCTTGAACTGCACTTGTCCTTCAGGAATTATCTCCCTTGATTTTTTTTTTGTTTTTTTTGCAAGTTTACCATGGGGATTCAATTTCTTCTCTGAGTGACAAACATGAAAAAGCAATGACATGGATTTTTTTTCATAAACATGTATATTTTGACACATTGGATATATAATATGAAATAAAACAACCAAACTTTCAACCAAGCCTTCAAACTGCCCTAAAATATTCCCAGGTGCCTCTACAAAGTTTAGACCGCCCTCCCTCCCATTGATCTTCAAGAGCTGCCAGGATATTATGATTAAGGTAATCCCTTTAATAATTCAATCACAGGAAGTGAAATTTCCCACCATAAAATCTGGGGGTGATAAATTTATTAGAACAGGAAGTTGACAAAATGGCTCAAAATTATGCATATAATCCATTATTTATTCATTATTTCAATGATTTTAGATGGTGATCGAAATAATCAGAACCACCACGAATGGAATTTTGTCCCCAAAAATTGAGGTGATTTAATTTTCAGAGGGGGATTGAATTATTAGAGGGATTACCATATATAGAATTAGGCCTAAAACAAAATTGGAAAATCTCAAATTAGAATGGAAATGTCCAGGGAGTTGGCATAAGTGATATTTGATCTGAGTAATTGAATGTCTGTTGTACACACTATGATTGTCGATTGCTACCAGAGATGTAGTAGTCGAGTAGTCCATCATATTGTATCCCAGTCGTTACACAAGCTGTGCTGTACATCATACATCAAATCATGCAATGCTCAATGCAGCGCAGCACTTAATACAATTACATGAGATCAAGTTGCTTGTGATATGGCAGTAACAACATGTTTGTAGTACAAATGTACTAATAATTTCAACCACTGACTGTTTACAGATATCATTCATGTATTAATCCAGCCAATGTACATACACAAATAACATGTATACATCTGTACAATGGTCACAAGCAGGAGGTGTTGGGGGAGGGACTTCCCTAAACTTCCAGGCTATAATTGAGACCTGCAGCCAGTCTACACTTTAGAAACACAGTTAATAACAGAGCAAACAATTAACTGAGATGTGCCCAGTAATAAGGGTCTGAAATATTTGTTTTGAGTTTGAGCATATCAAACAGCGCATGTTAGATTTTGTTTTAGGTGTATCAATTGATCATATTTTTTTAAAGTTTACACAACATTCATTGTTTGAACACACACCAAATGTAATAAATTGCATACATGTAGGTCTGTGCACATCAGCCAGGATTTCTTCTATATTAATGTGGGTGTCGGTTCTAAACCTGCTCTATTCCCCAAGTCCTAATCATGGGTGAATACATGTATTGTTGGTAGATTACAACAGTTTAGAAGCATCAAGTGGGCCGAGAGCTTTTATAATACAAGGATAGCTTCCTCATAAAAAACTCATGTACATGTAGTTGAAGCAGAAGTCAACAAGCCATTTACCATCATTATCTCTGCAAACATCAAGGGACAGACAACAGCTGTAAATTTACATTCCACTTGTAATTCAATTTTGAACACTGACACTACTATAAGATTAAGACTGGTTAAAAAAATCCTTTTTAGCATCACTCCTCACCAAATTTCTCAAAATGTCTAACTGAATGGCCAATGAGTCACAATTTTGCAGTGAGAACACACATTTCTTTTGACGGAACAATGTAGACCTATATTATTATCACTGATGTATTTAGTTGCCGGTCGCCGATCTTTTCACCCAGCAAGTTTTTCGAAAGCCAAAAAATAAAATCGGCTCATATTATTTTCCGCACTATGTTTTCTTGGTAAAATCCCCAGTGTTACAAAATAACATTTAGGCCAGTTTTTTTATTTCTGTTGGTTTACGGATCTGCCGACCATAATAATTGTTGCAAAATTCTGTGATGGACAGGAAACAGCTCTCCGCGAGGGAAGACAACGGTGCTGCCTGTCCTAAATACTCTCTGCTGTAAGTTGTAATCACCATTCTCATATCGTAGTTAGTTATATCATCGCAATATGGGCGAAATAGTGCTGAACGCGACGTTAAACCCTAACTCACCCACTCACACTGTGCACAAATGTAGGACTTTCTGGCAATTCCCATTGCTTGGAGAGTGCCTTGACGTTTGCAGGGCGATGACATAATGGTGAGAAATGATGGAATTTTCCTACATTTGTCAAAATAGACAACGGGAGTGAAACATTTCATCAGTTTGTCAGAGCCAATCTGGATAAAATTATCAGAAATGTCAAAGCCAAACACTACAACAGTTTGGTGGTAACGGAGATCAGGATGTGTCAAATGCAGTATGTGTTTTGTACGAGCCTACTGACACACTGACAGAAGAACCTCGTCTATGCCCATCAACATCAATGTGTTTGATATCCTCATGGCCGCACAGAGGCGATATGATCGTTTCCTGAAGTTAAAGGTTATACCAAATGACTCTATACTACTTTGCATTAAAACATACCCGATAGTGTTCCAAACAACAAATTAGTATTTTTTTCTTGAATAATGTCGTCGAAGTGGGTTTTAGGACACGAATAGCACACATGTGGGAGAAAACGTATTGGAGCCATGACCTCCGATGCATGACGTCACAACCTGATTACGATTGCGCCGTAAACGTCATAGTCTATGACGTCGGGCGTTGTTACGAAAGATTCACCCAACTGTGGGAGTTCTAGCGTGATGTCACTGACATTTTGACGTCACAACAGGCATTTGGCCGAGATCGTAATCAGGTTGTGACGTCACAGGTCAAGCGATCACAGCTTTCGCCGTTTTGAAAGGGGCGTGAAATTGTCGCACTTTACTGCTGCTATTTCCAACCTTGGGCAGTTTGAAAACATACAAAAATGTAAAACAAGTCTATAATCACCTCTACAACAATTTAGCACAAAAAAGTAGCAGATTTTGAGACCATTTTGTATAACCTTTAAGGTTTGTACATGTATAGATCTATTTTAGATAACAACAGTTTTCAAAGCTGCTGTTATCAACGCAGGATGTTATCAAAATGAACAAATTTTCGATGTACATTGTATATTACTAGTATAAATTTTCTTGCCTAAATCGAATTTTCAATGATAGATCTGTTGTCTAAAACAGTTGTACATGTACGAGAATTTTTCAAAACCTGTCCAATCATACATATAACTGGTAATATGTGATATGAATTCATTATTCAAGAAATTTTCAAAGTGTTATGGATGCATATTTAAATTTATACAAGGCTGGTTCAGTTTAATATGTTTTTTAACCACAACGCTCTGGCATAAGGATATTGTCTTTATCAAGTACATCTGTCCACCGGTCTAATATAAACCTTTCAGACTGATCACTTTGCTTCAGGATGGACAATACCGTGAGTGTTCCAGACCCAGTATTTCAAGATTTCACATGCATGCTATTAGTAGGCTGCAAGCTCTTGAATATTTGTTTATTAATGTAAACATATTTGAGAAGCTATACTGGAGACAAACAGTGTGTATCTGAGTGAATGATTTATCTTGTGCTTTCATTTCCAGGATTAACACAAAATTTTTCATGTTGTGACAGCATCTTCATGTAGACCTCAACAAGCAATATTCCCTCGTTCGCCCCATAGGCATGCACTGCCTTGGTCGAGGGAAACCCCAGCTGTCCAAAATGCATTGAAAGTCAGGAAATGTATTGTATTACATGAATTGATTGAACAATTTTGACCAAAGAAATTTTTGTAACATTTTACTGATTTGTAGTTGAAACATAGAAATATAGCATGCTGAAAAGTCAAATTTAAAGCTCAGAAATGGCTTAGAATGCAGGAAAGATCGTCTATGAACTTTGGTGTCCTAGGCAGGCCCCAGACCCCTGGCCTGAAGTGCTAGGTTGGTAGACCTGCAAGTATTTTTTCTAGACCTACAACTCAAATTACTACATGTAAATATATCACCATGTACCAAAACAAAAACACCAGAAACTAACATGAAGAATAATACTTATTACAGTTCTGACAGAATTCAAGGATATATACAGGGGTCGAAATTGCTATCTATTTGCAGGACATGTCCGGCAGAAAATTGGCACTGTCCTGCAGGTTTTCAGTCAGTTTACATGTATTTTAATTATGTACCGGGCAATCCTCGACAAATGTCCTGCAGGTATTTCGTGAACATTTCAACCCCTGATATATACCTGTAGGGTTCTCCAATCAGGGGAAAATAATACTCTTGAATTTGAAAATAATAGTTTGCTAATCTATATTAATGTCTATATACAATCTATACAATGTACTGTATGTACATGTATAAAAGTAAATGTGCTCCCAGTCGGAGCATAACCTTACCCAACTCACAAAGACACCCCCTAGGCTACCCAAAACATTTTATTGGCTGTTTTCTAAAAAAAACAATTAATATTTCAAGTTTTATTCTGAAATCATATTGTACCAAATTATCAAATTTGGTACACAGGTTCCCCTTGTCACCTAGTTGTGCAAGATACCTTTTCTGGTCCGATTCGAAAATCCAATATGGCCACCAGGCGCCCATCTTGGATTTCCCAATGAAACTTTGTTATCGTGATTTCTCAAGAAGTACTGCATGGATCTTCCTCAAATTTGGTACACAGATTCCCCTTGTGGCCCAGTTGTGCAAGATACCTTTTTTGGTCCGATTCGAAAATCCAATATGGCTGCCAGGTGGCCATCTTGAATTTCCCCTTGAAACACTGTTATCTTGAATTCTCAGGAAATATTTCATGGATCTTTCTGAAATTTGGTACACAGGTCCCACATGGGGCCTTAGTTGTGCAAGATACCTTTTTCGGTCCGATTCGAAAATCCAATTAATACGGTATTCCCGAGTTGTGACGTTGCATCACAAGAGTCGGTGGATCAAACGGTGGGGCATATTCTATATATTGACTATAGAGAATATCCATATCTTCACCTTCCACATCAAGGAGTTAAAATAATTCGGAATTAAAATGTATTTCGTCAAATTTTAAATCAGTTTTCTTTAGATCATGCAATTGCAAGTGAACTGCCCCACCCTTTCGTCTGCCCGCGGGTCAGCTACATGAAGGGACGTCACTCTTGTGACACAATGTCACAACTCGACAACTGTGAACTACTGCATGTTTCGATCCAAGGGAAATAATCAAGATTCAGACACTTTCAAATTCGAAGTTTCAACATTACTGCGCGGACCGGATCCCTTCAGTATCAAGTATTGTACCATCTTACTATTTTCGAGCATGTTATCTTCAAAGAGATATCTCAAACTAGTCCAGTAAACAGAACAGAATTACCATTCATTCCAAATTATAAAATCTTAAGTATGCCAAAGTGTCAAAGAGATTTTTCTTCGCTTCCAGTATCCAATGATGACACGTGCAAAAAAAAAAAAAAAAAAAAAATACTACAAAACGAAGACGAAGGATCCTCCGTACTTGTACATTCACTTTCTGACTAACTTTGCTCATTTCTCTTGTACTATAACAACCGACATAAGTTCAGTTTCTAGAAATCTTGAAACTCCTGAAACTTAGAAAGATTATATCTTGGTGTTTTCCAGTGTCGCTTTTTCGATCTTTTTCGCTCAGATTCGAAATTCTGTAAACAAAATTACAACTCAATCGTCTTAGTAACAATGGACAAAAAGATCCTCTTGTCATTAGCTTAAAATTATCGGACAATGGTGGGCGCCCAGATCCTTCAGGATCTCTCGTTTAAAGTTTACACAACATTCATTGTTTGAACACACACCAAATGTAATAAATTGCATACATGTAGGTCTGTGCACATCAGCCAGGATTTCTTCTATATTAATGTGGGTGTCAGTTCTAAACCTGCTCTATTCCCTAAGTCCTAATCATGGGTGAATACATGTATTGTTGGTAGATTACAACAGTTTAGCAGCATCAAGTGGCCTGAGGGCTTTTATAATACAAGGATAGCTTCCTCATAAAAAGCTGACCTACATGTACATGTATTTGAAGCAGAAGTCAACAAGCCATTTACCATCATTATCTCTGCAAACATCAAGGGACAGACAACAGTTGTAAATTTACATTCCACTTGTAATTCAATTTTTCCTACGAAGTAGGCTACAGATCGCAAATTGTCCGGTAATGTGTGAATGAGTGAGTCAGTCAGTCCATCCGAGTCCTTTCGTCGGCAAAATAAGGAGAACCATTGACATTAGAACCTTGATTTTTGGCACGAACGTGCATTAGGGCATTGTTACCAACAAGTTCTGAGCTGACCGAATTCTGCTGAGAATTTGATTTATAATTATTTTTTTTATTATTTATTGATAGCTCAGCGAGTGCACTGTCATGCCCATCGGGAACCCTTGGCTGTATGTTTCACTGTATATATAACACAGTATAAAACGTGATGGGATAATGAAATAGGAAATGCTAATTTTCCATCATTTGTTAGTGCATTTAACTACACTGCTATTACCAACTTGCCAGCCTACACACCATTCAGTATATTGCTAGAGATATATGTAAGCTGTGGCCTTTAACGTGTATCCTATTTCACATCCTTGAAACATTTCCTCACAGATCACATCAGGCGTCAAATTCAGGTCAAGTTACAGTTACGCACTGTTGGTGAAATATACTACATCAACCAATTAAGTCAGCCGAAGAAAGAAAGATGTGGCATCATCCTTCAGAATAGTCTGCGTGAGCAACAACGATAAAAGTTTACTGAGGGTGAAACAAAGCCATGACGGCATGTGCTAGTTTAAAGTGTCTTAATTTATTTTCTTTGGGTAGAATTTAACTAGATAAAGTACAATGTAAGTAGACGCTATTTATTCGTCTTTGTACCGATTATGCTCAGGAGAATGGCATGAAATCATCATCTTGTGCAGAGAAGGTGTTGGTCTTGAGTTGAATTACCGTAAACTACATAAATGCTACCTTTCTACTATAGTACTATATATAAAAAGTTGTTGTATTGTTGGGAAAATAATGCGATTCAAAAAGTTGTTTTGATCCTGGACAAAAGCACTGAAAACCATTAAAGAGATCGATATATTTTCACACGTAAAGCTTGAATCTACTGAACTTTTTTATTATTCAATCTGTTTTCTTTAGTTAACAAATTGTAAAATTAAATCGGCGATAGTTATTTATTTTTGGAATGAAGGCGCAGCAGGAGATTGTTACAACAAGTCTTGAGCTGACCTACTTTTGATGAAAATTTCTGGTGATTTTTGATGAAAATCACTGGCGATTCTGACTTGGGCGGTGCCCATCTTAATATAGGCAGGATTCTAACTGGGGGCGGGGATTTCCAAGAGTTCAGTTCGCGTTCCGAGTCCTAATGCCTACTCTACTTCGTAGGTCCTGTGACGTTAGTCACACTGCTCATGTTTGAACACTGACACTACAATAAGATTAAGACTTGTTAAAAAAATCCTTTTTGGCATCACTTCTCACCAAATTTCTCAAAATGTCCAACTGAATGGCCAATGAGTCACAATTTTGCAGTGAAAACACACATTTCTTTTGTCGAAACCATGTAGACCTATATTATCACTGATGTATTTAGTTGACGGTCAAGTTTTTTGAAAGCCAAAAAATAAAATCGGCTCATATTATTTTCCGCACTGTGTCTTTCTTGGTATAATCCCCAGTTTTACAAAATAACATTTAGGCCAGTTTTTTTATTTCTGTTGGTTTACGGATCTGCCGACCATAAAAATTGTTGCAAAATTCTGTGATGGACAGGAAACAGCTCTCGGCGAGGGAAGACAACGCTTCCGCCACATGGCGGTGCTGCCTGTCCTAAATACTCTCTGCTGTAAGTTGTAATCACCATTCTCATATCGTAGTTAGTTATATCGTCGCAATATGGGCGAAATAGTGCTGAATGCGACGTTAAACCCTAACTCACCCACTCACACTCTGCACAAATGTAGGACTTTCTGGCAATTCCCATTGCTTGGAGAGTGCCTTGACGTTTGCAGGGCGATGACATAATGGTGAGAAATGATGGAATTTTCCTACATTTGTCAAAATAGACAACGGGAGTGAAACATTTCATCAGTTTGTCAGAGCCAATCCGGATAAAATTATCAGAAATGTCAAAGCGAAACACTGCAACAGTTTGGTGGTAACGGAGATCAGGATGTGTCAAATGCAGTATGTGTTTTGTACGAGCCTACTGACACAGAAGAACCTCGTCTATGCCCGTCAACATCAATGTGTTTGATATCCTCATGGCCGCACAGAGGCGATATGATCGTTCCTGAAGTTAAGGTTTGTACATGTATAGATCTATTTTAGATAACAACAGTTTTCAAAGCTGCTGTTATCAAAGCAGGATGTTATCAAAATGAACACATTTTCGATGTACATTGTATATTACTAGTATAAATTTTCTTGCCTAAATCGAATTTTCAATGATAGATCTGTTGTCTAAAACAGTTGTACATGTACGAGAATTTTTCAAAACCTGTCCAATCATACATATAACTGGTAATATGTGATATGAATTCATTATTCAAGAAATTTTCAAAGTGTTATGGATGCATATTTAAATTTATACAAGGCTGGTTCAGTTTAATATGTTTTTTAACCACAATGCTCTGGCATAAGGATATTGTCTTTATCAAGTACATCTGTCCACCGGTCTAATATAAACCTTTCAGACTGATCACTTTGCTTCAGGATGGACAATACCGTGAGTGTTCCAGACCCAGTATTTCAAGATTTCACATGCACGCTATTAGTAGGCTGCAAGCTCTTGAATATTTGTTTATTCAATGTAAGGCCTGACCAATTTTATTGCTTGGATTACGGGCCCGCCGCACTGCATTTTTTCACTTTTGAAATAAAAATAAAAATGAAATTAGCCATTTTTTTTATTCCCGCCGATATCCTTTTCTTTGCGAACGTACCTGTATGTTAAAAAAAAAAAAAATCCGAATCAGAAGCCGTTCGTGACAAGTCTCTCGTTGACGACGGTCGTCTATTTAGATGGCCCGACTCGCGAAAAAAAGTCTCCTTGTATCGGGAATATGCTGGAGAAGTCCGGTTAGGTATATACTTGCGGAAACACGTACAAGGTGAAGAGCGGCAAATGTGCTGTTTTATAACCTTCAACGCACAAGAGCTCCATTCGAGCGCCATATTGTGTAAAAGAACATGTGCTCACATTTTAACTTCATATTCGGTCTGATTTTTGTTTATTCTGTTATGGCGACGAACTCGATTCCTTGTTACGTAAACGTGACAGTCTGCAACGATTCTAAGGTGGTTCTCAAAAAGCTTACACGAGTGGACAGAGCAGAAAACACCATCGCCGAAATTTTAGAGACGTGCGGTTGGAATGATCTGAAAGGGCAGTGTACCATATCACATGTGCGTGCGGGAACAATCAATAACGAGGAGACGCAAGTTGAATTGACGACCCCAGTTGCTGTTTTACAAGCACAGTGTAAGTGTTTTTTTGTTTTCTTTTTCTCTCGCCACCCTCCTCTCTCACCTGCATGTTCCTTCTGGCCGCTACGGACCAGAAAAAAAATTATATATGCTTTTTTATTTTTATTTTTTTTCCAGCCTCCGTTCTGCATCTTTGAAGAAATTGGCCCGTAATCCAAGTAATTAAATTGGTGTGGCCTAAACATATTTGAGAAGCTATACTGGAGACAAACAGTGTGTATCTGAGTGAATGATTTATCTTGTGCTTTCATTTCCAGGATTAACACAAAAATTTTCATGTTGTGACAGCATCTTCATGTAGACCTCAACAAGCAATATTCCCTCGTTCGCCCCATACACTGCCTTGGTCGAGGGAAACCCCAGCTGTCCAAAATGCATTGAAATGTATTGTATTACATGAATTGATTGAACAATTTTGACCAAAGAAATTTTTGTAACATTTTACTGATTTGTAGTTGAAACATAGAAATATAGCATGCTGAAAAGTCAAATTTAAAGCTCAGAAATGGCTTAGAATGCAGGGAAGATCGTCTATGAACTTTGGTGTCCTAGGCGGGCCCCAGACCCCTGGCCTGAAGTGCTGGGTTGGTAGACCTGCAAGTATTTTTTCTAGACCTACAACTCAAATTACTACATGTAAATATATCACCATGTACCAAAACCAAAACACCAGAAACTAACATGAAGAATAATACTTATTACAGTTCTGACAGAATTCAAGAATATAAACAGGGGTCGAAATTGCTATCTATTTGCAGGACATGTCCGGCAGAAAATTGGCACTGTCCTGCAGGTTTTCAGTCAGTTTACATGTATTTTAATTATGTACCGGGCAATCCTCGACAAATGTCCTGCAGGTATTTCATGAACATTTCAACCCCTGATATATACCTGTAGGGTTCTCCAATCAGGGGAAAATAATACTCCTGAATTTGAAAATAATAGTTTGCTAATGTATATTAATGTCTATATAATCTATACAATGTACTGTATGTACATATATAAAAGTAAATGTGCTCCCAGTCGGAGCATAACCCTACCCTACTCACAAAGACACCCCCTAGGCTACCCAAAACATTTTATTGGCTGTTTTCTAAAAAAAACAATTAATATTTCAACTTTTATTCTGAAATCATAGCTGTATCATGTAAATTTAAGTCAGGATGGCCTCATCACTTACTGGACAGCCAAACAATTCCAAATGAGCGTGCGTTTTTCTTTTGATGGTGCGGGGTCATTCATCAGCTCTAAATTGAGGCATTCCCGATTTTTGCCTCATTCGAATACTGCTCACAGAATTTGGGCCTGTGGTATCAGTCCCTGAGTGCATGTACGTTTAATACGTAGTATAATGATTCCTGAAGTAATTTCTGGTTTTAGATCACTTTTTGACAGCACTGATCATTGTTAGAATGCTTATAAAATATGTCACCCTGACATTTGGAACATAAACTTCATTGTTTCAAAAAGTCAGTTTTAAACAGACTCATATCATTATCTCTGAATATAAATGAAGTGAAAACAAGGTGTCTCTACATTCATGAATATTATAAATATCCTCAAATTATAACCTGTTCATTATAAATATCCTCCAATTATAACCTGTTCAGTACCATATTTGCGAATATAAGGGCAGACTAAACTACAAAATTCTATTCCTCACACCTTAAAGTTGGGAACAGGCTTTCAAGGAGAATTATGAAACTGGGCATCTTCCTGGAGAGCTGAGTAATTCACGAAAAAAGGTGTCTCACCATCACTCCATCATGCTTGTGTGGGAGTTAATATATCCTTATAATGCTTATGGTACATAATAGTGAAACCTTCGGTCAGGAAAGGTTTAATGTACACATGCATCACACAGGAAGTACGACTAATTGAGGTTAATTAGTTCAGGAACTCCGAATAATTATTCATTGCTTATCAAAACATTATTATTCTGATGCCATAGGAGGAAATTGATGGATAATGACTGATGGACAGTACAGGAAGGTTGAGATGCCTGGATAGTCGGAGTCACAGAATTAATTTTCATGGTACATGTACAGGGGTCGAAATAATACCTGCTCTGCTCCCCTAGAAAACCTACAATTGGCACGGGAAAGTCTTTCTAGCCCCTTCACCTGTCCATGTACAATCCCCAGGGATTCATACACGTCAGTTCTACGTACCGAATTTCGGTTCGTAGATTGAGTTTTAAAACTCAATTTTTCAGTTCAAAACTCAATTTTTTTGAGTAAAAAATCAAAAGTTTTCACCAAAATATTTATACTCAATTTGTGTGTTGGAAACTGAATTTTCAAGCTTCGTAAATTCGAAATTTCAATACCCGGTTGTCGGGAAATCATCCCATGGTCGCGGAAGCACATGTCAATCTGTCGGCAGCAACAACAACGTCAAATGCAAACTGCGTTAGCTGCTCAGAATTTATCTCGGACGACTTAGTCTGTTAACGGTCGGGTTATATTCATCCGAGACTAGTACGAAGTAATTTTAGTTACATCAACGTATATTTCCGTGGAAGAATCCCAAATACTGACGAACCTAATTTCACTGACTAGTCGCCATTTTTTTTTTTGGTTTCGTTTTCGTTCTTTCCAACGCGATTTGTCCAACGCAGGGAGATACACACGATACTTAATAAACACACGTTGTTTTCGTAGAATGCCAATCGTAAGTATTTCTTTGTGTATTCTGTGTGGTCTTTCTTGAGAAAATAGTAATACTGTATCATTTTCACTTTGGTTTGATCAACGAAAGCATTGAAACGAAAGTTGACACCAACGTACAGCGTGCGTTTTGAGAACATGACAAGGGAGTGAACTCCTACGGCGAGAGAGCTGGTCGCTTGCAAGCGTTTTGAAGTGTTTCGTTGTTGTTGGGGTTTTTTCCTTCTTTTTTTTGTTAACCATATTCTATCAAAATAATATCATCCTCAAGACTCCTATTATTTGTGTAATCCAATACAATCCTCGTGTATATAAATAATATATATTTAATCATCGTTTTATAAACCAGTGTGAGTTTTCATACTGGTGGTCATTTGTATTTTCACAATAACTGGAACTTCACTTATGTCATCACAGGATTTTTATATTAATCCACTGCTTTTGTTAAATGTTCCCATAATTAAAATTATTTTTCTGTCAAAGTTAAATTTTGGATAATGGTTTCTTCAAATTTTATTTTGGATCTAAATTAATAGATAATGGGGTTTTTATGGTATCAATATATTTTTTTTATAATTACCACCTAACAAGTTGGGCAATCTTTGCAGGGATTCATACAAGTCAAAAATTTTACCACCGAAAACTCAATATTACTCAAAATTGAGTTTTCACAATGGTGAAATTGAGTTTTCAAAATTTTTAACCACCGATTCAAAGATTGCAATTGAGTTTTCAAAATTTTTTACCACCGAGTATTGGTATTCAGTTCTCAAATATTTCAACCACCACCATGCACAGGATGTTTGAGCAGGGGTTATTTTTGACAAAACATTTTCATCTACCCAATATCCAAATTCAATAAAACTCATTCTATTCAGCGCGTCTTCAGCTACAGGTTTCATCGAATGAAGTATAAAAACCGAGAGATTTATATGTACCGTACCACAAGATCAGTCTGAATAGCAATGTACATGGGGATCTGTATCACGAATGAAATCGGAGGGAGAAATCAAGCAGTAATTGTTCAAAACAGCAAACGATCGAACCAGGAAACGTGCCCTCTTGTCTGCAGCTAACTGCACCAAACACAGCCTCTGCAGATTGTTACTGAATTAAAGTTTAATAAAGTTTTTACATGCGACAGATCTGCCAAGTTCTAAAGTCTAAATTTTCCGAAAACTACCGAATATTTTGGATGGTCACATTTAGTCAATGTTAAATTTTTTAAGCAAATTTCTTGAGTGCTATTTATCTCCTGTTAAGTTTTCCAAAATCCAGTTCTGGAGGTCACCTCGTATTTAAAGTATGGTTTTCCATTACTCTTCCAACTATGAAAATTTATTGTTTATAATCAACGAGGAGTCAACTTTATGGAGCAGACGAAGATAAAATATGCAGCCTGGTCTCGTTGCAGTGTCAGTCGCACTGACATCTCACGAGTGAAGTTGTAGACCAGTCAATGTACTTTACAAAAATACAACCCGATCATGATTGCAGGTCTTGGCTTTAGCAAGTCGTGTGAAATTTAGACGTTTAGTCTTGATGTATTTTCAATCTTTGACATCGCTGGACATTTCACTTTTTACTTCGTGTTTGATGGATACTGAATGGACCGAACGTCCAGATTCAGCCGGGAAATATGGTCGACTGACTGCAGGCACGTGGCTCTACAAAGCCCAAGACTGTCTGTCGGCTGTCAACCCTATTGCGGTAATGGAAACTTCCACTGACCCGGTGTTGTAAGCCCACAAGCCGATGAATCGAATTGGAAGAGTTCACTTTCAAAATAGGGAAGTAAGGCACAAAAGTTTTCAACTACGTAACAATGCGAGGGCAGATTTTTCTTTCGTTTCGTAGACTATATTTCCTTTGTATTTCATTTCTGAAACTTGCAACTCTGGCGGACAAATTGATGACCTACGCGATTTAAAGATGACAACAACAGCTACATGTACACAGGGTCTGTCTGAAGTTGAAGAAAAAAATAACTTTTACGGCGACAGATGACCGATAAAAACTTTTGGGCGGCAGTCCCTGTTGTCAAACTTCAGTGATAGTTTGGAAACCCTCGGCAGTACGAATGCAGGCTGCCACACTATAAACGTTTGAGGGTTCCGGAAATAATGTATGCAAGCAATTTTGTCTGCCGCTACGCGGCGCTGTGATCAGCATACTCGAAGTCGTTAACAACAACACCACCACACGTGGTGGCACGCTCCCGGCGCCTGTTAGTGTCGTTTTCACGGTAAGATCGTCATTCGATTGAGTTTATTTCGTAATTTGGGGCTGTCAAATAAACTTTGACCATGTCTGGCGAATTGAGTTTTCCACGAAAAATTGAGTATTTGTCCAGTAAAACGAAAGCAATTGAGTTTCCTGCCATACGAATTGAGTTTTCAAATTTTTTTTACCACCGGTATTCGGTGGTAAAAAGCGACTTGTATGAATCCCTGCTTTCAGGGGTTATTTTAGACACTTTTCCTTTATATAACTCAATTTCAAAAAGATGAAAAACTCAATTTTTCGGCACGCCTACGGCGCGCAAAATAAACAACAAAACTCAATTTTTTCGGGTTTTTCATCGCATGCAGTCTGGAAACTCAATTTTTTTATCTTTTTAGTAGGACACTTACAATAAATAAATTCGCGACAATTTTTCATCGTGAATGAACATGTCAGTAATGTTATGAAGCTCATCAAGCAAAGTTACGGGTCATACATAGCTGCATAAAAGTTTGTTTGCTATCCAACTGTGATTGGCCGATTATATTTTGGCTAAAGATGTTAAGTAGAAATACTTCCTTCAGAGATGGCTTCATTTAATTAAAAAATGAGCGAGAATAAAACAAAGAGAGTTTTAAAATCCAAGTTATCTCGGGAAGTTCTATTTGGTCGATTATTTTGGGGGTGGGGGAGAGTACTTTAGCTCTGGATTGTGATAGGCCAAAAGTGAAACTGCAAATAGCTTACTTTAGTTTAAAAAATCTATACTTATAGTCAAGAAATAAAAATTGTCCCTTGTCCATTTCCATGAGTTAACCAATCCTTGACAAAGTTGGTGGTTGAGTATTGTAAGTGTCTGGGTATTTGTAAGTGACAGGAAAGAAATGAAAAAATAAATGGCAATAAAAATGTTAATAAGAGACGTAAAAAATAAAACAATGGTGGTTGTGAAGTTTTGTGGATTTCACGAAAAAAATCCAATGCTGCTTGGTAAATGCAGATAAATGGCCAAAATTTGCAAATTAAACTCAATATGCACCCTATTTTGTAGTATGTGGTGTGGGACTTGTTTACAAAACATACTGGGGTTTCAGAAATTTCCATCGGGCAGAAACAAAATTATTCATAAAAACGTATATTTTGTATGTGCCCCCGCATGTAGATCCCCAGTTGCGCAGGAGAGAGTGTGGATCTTTTGTTTTTACACCAATCTGCATTGCTCACTTTGTGTATTTATTCCCAAATGGTACATCAGCTGTATTTTGGGGAATGTCTGTTTTGTTCGTTTCTTGTTTCTGGAGAAACGTCTTTCAACGTCACACGCATCCAAGTGAAATGTTGACTGAGAGAGAAAATGCTTGCCCGTTGTCTTGGTTCCGAACTTAACCGAAAAAAACGGAGATTGACGGACAGCGTGTCTCGGAGACCAGGCTCATAAGCCACAGCAGTATGACAGCAGTGGTTCCCGAGTGGACTAAAAAGAGGGGACGTAACTTTGAAATATCAAAATGGCGGACTAGTTCGATCGTCGAAAACGTCGCCAACAATTTGCTTTGAAATGAGAAACGTTCAGGACAATGTCTTTATCGGACTTATACGACTGAAATGAGAACAGTTCAAGACCAGACGTCCTTATCGGAGCTATACGATTGAATAATAAAGGTACACAAGTTATCTGTATGCACATCAGTTACAAATCCTGTGTGCTTATCTCGACTCAGTGGCGTGGCTGGTCACACGTTTTTTTTTTCTTTCTCGCGGGGGTTTTGGGAGAGGGGGACGGGATAACAGACGACGAAACTCAGTTTAGATTTCTCAGAAACTCAATTTATTTCGTAGAAACTCAATTTTTCAAATTCTCAAAATTTTAGAAAACTCAATTTTCGGCAATAAAACTCAATTTACAAAATTTTGCAAAAACTCAATTTGTAATTGTTTTTCATCGTGGTTACCACGATGAAAAAAGTGTCTAGAAAAACCCCTGGCTTTGTATACTGAAATTGGATGTGTGTTTGTATATTATTCAGACAGTCCTGTGTGGAAGTTGGAAAAAGGAATTAAAAGTTCTTTTATGTATTGTTGATTGATTGAGATATAACCGCTTTCAGAGAGGGAAATAGTTGACACTCCTCACTGCATATATATGAGAACTACATGTGCATGCATATATAAATGAAAACCAGTACCGGCAGCATTACAAAGTTTTATATGATTGATACCTGAAGTATTACTCGTATACAACTTGTTCTAACACAATTTGTTCATGTATCCTGGATACCTGAAAACATAATGATGGAAACGAGTAAACGCAATCAACGACACAAAATGGTTTTAATTACACAAAAGGTTAAAAATACATTAATTGGTAACAGTAGACAAGGTTCACAGAACAACATTTACCCTGGTTTGTAAAAAAAATTAAAAACTCAACATTGGGGGAAAAAATGACCCTGGTTTGTAAAAAATTTATATACTCAATTTGAGGGAGAAAAAATGCCGATAAATTTTATTTTAACTCAATTTGAGTGAAAAAAACCCTCAATTTTCCACATTTCGGTTCGTAAAATTTGGACTTCTATGAATCCCTGAATCCCATGTCCCTCAGGCCATCCTTAAAAATAAGTTTGTTGCGCGTAACCCGACCGACTGTCTAAAAATCCGCCGACTGGAAACTTTTTTTGCCGATTTTCCGACTGGTCATCTTTTTATTTTATTTTGCAATGTCAGAATTATCTCCCCTATCTCCTCTCTCGGGTAAACGTATGTAAAACGTTCGCCCAGCAAAAGCAAGCAGGATTTCACTCTCCAGTAGTCGGCATGTGAGCTGATGTCACTCGTTTTGAAGGCATACCCTCCATGGCCCAGTCCGTAGGGGAATGCAGTTTTCGTCGTCCACGTGTATATGGCGGGAAGTTCCCCCTTCTGTTTTGTGTTTGATGGAGAATCGAGAGGACAATAAACACATCGAGAGGCAACAGCAACACGGGATGGGAACAATATTACAAAACGGTTGGTTATTAAAACCTGCCATAAAGAGCTCTGTCGCGAATCAACGTGGAACGTAGACATGTTTAGGACTGTCACCACCTCGTGGGTCCGTACACCGACAGATTCTGAGACTGACGATGTTACAACAACAACGATGTTTGGATTTCTACTTTTATCCGAGAAGACTTCAGTGTGCCTAAATGCAGAAAATCTGTACTGCTTTGTTGTTTACCCGAAACTTTATAACCCGCTATGTCGATAAAGCTATGGATAGTGTCGGTGGCTTCAACGGTCTTGACAAATGAGACCCGTCAGCTTAATTTTGACGTTCCGATGTCGCTGTCGGCATCAAATACGCTTGTCAGAATTCCACCTCGGACTAAATTCCACGCAAAGACACAGGTTAGAAACTTAGTATTTGCCTCATGTTGTCAGTAAATTAAATTACGATGTATTTCTAATCTGAATAAAGGAAGTACCTAAGTATTCAATAAAAGCACACCATAAATTTGCGACGAGGAAGGGCGGTAATGATGTTAATGATTAATTTGAGGTAATTTTCTCAACTCCAAATGGTAATGAACAACCTTCTGTATAACACTGAGAGGATTTTTTTCTTTCCTGTCACAATTTTGGCAAAAGTGTGTCTGGTAGTGGTATATGTAAATTATTTTTTTTTTGGACCAGCTAGTCACTAGTCATTGTCAAGAAGGTGTTCAAGGATGTCGATGTCTTCTAAGAAATAAAACAGTTACACAAGCCTGAATTTAAGAATATTTTGCTTTATACCTTGAAGATCACTAGTTTGCTGTACTGAAATAATTTTGCTGCCAGACAAAAAGTATTTTTCAAATGACCTACTTAGTATCTGAACAAAATCACACTAACCTCTTCCACCCTCCCCAAAAGGAAAACCTGATCTAAAAAAAAAAAAAAAATTACCTACCTACCGACCCAACTTCCTGAGGTAGGGTCGGGTTACAGCCAACAAACATATTTTTAAAGATGGCCTCAGTAATTGCCAAAACAACGTGTTCAGGGATTGCTCTTCTGCGGAACTCTGATTGTTGTTCCCGCAAAATGATTTCACTGGAATTATTCAATAATCACTCAGATTCTTGTTCCGGCAAAATGATTTCACCTGAATTATTCAATAATCATATAATACATAACATGAATCAAGTCTATCGAAGTCCATGTAGGATATAGTTCAATACAAAAAATTGATATATAATGTACTTTTTTGATTCTCTAATTATAACCAACAGGCTTTCTAATTTGTATGCTAACAGGCATGGTGTTGCAAACAAATGCCTGGAACAGTGATCACATGACGAACACCTGGAATTTTTAGGTGTGTGTTTTTCACATCTTCTTTTACAACCAACTTGTTATGTGCCCACATTATGTCCAGAAACAACTGAAATATGGAACAAAAACTTCTGTAATCTTGCTTGATAATTAGTCCAATCATGAAGTAAAAATGTCATCGGTGTACAGTACACATGAACCAGTAATCGTCATTGGTGTACAGTACACATGAGCCAGTAATCAAGTCCTGAGTGGAAGGCAAAACTAGGACTGAGGCAAGTCCCCAATGCATATTGCATTGATTCCATGGTAAAACATGAGTGTGAGACTCAGAAAACCCCTCGGCTTTCCCCAAGCAATTGAGAAATATGCTGAGAATGTGCAAGATATTATGGCTATATTTACTGATCATCCAGAATTGTCATTTTTAGTGTCTAAAATATCATTAAGGATGTCCGCTGGTGGTAAATCAAAGTAATTAACTTTTTGAATAATGTGTGTTGTTGCATTCATAATTGTGTAATATGAGGAAAAACAAAGAAAAAAATATAGGTTGGTGTGCATTTTTTAGCTGTAGGCAACGTTAAGTGGACTGACCCATGCTCAATTTGATAACCCAGAAAGCATAGGGAATAGCCCTAGTTTTGAAGCATATTCATTAAAAATTCATATAAATAGTATTTAACTCTTTCCCTCATAGACTTGCAACCCTCACAATTCAGAAAATTATCCTCAGCTTTTTTTTTGCCGAGGAAAAATTACTTTGCATCGGCAAAAGTGATTTCACCTCGGCATTTTTTTTAAGAGAGATATTAGTGATATAGAGGCCAATCTGAAGGTAAAGAAATCATTTTATTACAGTGTCAAGCAAAAACTGGTGCTTTCACAGTTACTACTATCTCTCAGAGTTTGTTTGGATGATTACACACTTCAAAAGTCCTACGTAGCAAACTAATCTGAGTCACTGTATGTGTCAGTCTGTGGATTAGCTGCATTACAAGACACCACAGAATCGCTCAATCCGTCACCACGTGTATGATTATCCCGCCCGAAAGTGAATGACCAATTAGTGGACCCCCTCTAGGAAGCATTGTTCTATAATTAGATTGGCTCGGGAAATTCCCCACAGCAATGTCGCTGCATGCGCAGGGTGACTGTCTTGTCTCTCATCAATAAAACAATGCTGATTAGCCTATGTTGTTCTCAATAAAACAATGCTGATTAATCAATATATATATAGGTATAGTATATTGGTAGCGTGAGGTAAGAAGAACATCGATTAATCAGCATTGTTTTATTGAGGACAACACATCATGTTTTGTTGATTTGAGACACGGACCTGTGCTGCATGTGAGAGCGTGATGCAATTTGGCGCCAGTAAATTCAGATTATGATCAGAATGATTTCATTTAGCAGGGTGTTATGTAATATTTTTCAAGGTAAACCAAGAAAGATATGTTGCAAAGTGCCACCGGTTAAAACTTTGTATCTGAACTGTGACGTCTGGAACGTATTTCTTTCACATAATAATTTTTACAGCATGTTGACCTCAATACGTGCTTCAAACAAAATTCTATGCAAGCCCCGGGCGATCTCAATCATGAAGTCTGGTGATCACGGGGGTGGAAAGACCGTCGCATGCAAATTACAAAATCATCATTCTTGGGTTTTGTATTTGAATGAACCGTTATCTTATTCTTATGTCATTGAAATATTGCCACCGTTTTCACGGGTATAAAATATTCATATCATCAAATAATATGAACTCGTGTTCAGCTCTGTTACACCTTTCACCCCTGTTGATTTTGTCGAGTGACTCAAGTGAGGTTATCCCGGGCAGTGTGGTTCGTGTCCAAAAACAATGAAAACCGTGGGGGAGATGGGTTGTAGTGAAGTTTCTCCGTAAATCAAATAGCATCTCGTTGGTATTTGTTCTCTTATTAACAGTAAGATAATGTTTATTCTTTTCACACTAATGTAATATTCTCATGGTTTCGGGAGAGTAAATATCTTTTTGCTTAAACAATGGGGAACAGTTAATTGTGTATGCGTGATCTTTCACCCCTGGAGTCAAACTCAGAATAGGACAGACCTGAGCCGCATGGCAAACTGATGCTACTGTAGAACTTTTGCGGGTTTAGAGAGTGGATTTACAGATAAACAACAACGGGTTTCCAAGTGTGAATAATACCGATGAACCTGTTGTCAAAACGAGACGTACAGGAATTTATACAAACAGTACATAAACAGTAACAATGATATTGTTCTGAGTTTTTGCTGTGCTATTTTATTCGCTATTTGGACATCGTTGGTTGATTTTTCCCATTGTTCATTTTGCTTGACGGCGATCGCCTCGGCAGTTTTTTTTGCTGCGGCGCATCTCTAATGCTTCGGCAAATACGTCGGCAATTGCCGATTGCCGAGGTGAATTGTGCGGGCTGGACTTGTGGGGAATTTTCTCTCTTTGGCTCATAATAGATTTGTAATGGCGTAGATCTTCAACTCATGGACTCATTCCAATTTTCATACCTCTCCAGCGATGTAAAATATCCCGTTTTATGTCCCATGTCATCATGTGGAGAAATATTTACCAATGATGGTCTCCCACAGACCCATTCTACGTAATTTGTTCACGTTTTATACCAATATCAGCAACATTTATTCTAAAAATAAGTAATCTTGTGAGAAAATGTTTTGTGTCTGCTTTACTTCTGTTGGAAATCACGAAAAAAAGCGAAGAAATTGTCGCATTTTAGCCACGTTTTGCACCGTTCTCTTCCTGCTTTCCGGCTACCATTCGCATGTTTCCGTATACATCATGTACCATCGTAAAGCTAATTCTCCGTAGGATCGGGATTTGGCAGTGACATGACAGGATGGCAGGTGTAGAACGAACTATAACTGTGTTAATCCAATATACCTTCCGTACAGGAGAATACAGACGGTAATAAATATTCATAAGGTGAAAGAAACACAGCTCACTGATTGGCCAAGGTTGAGTGCGGCCCGGGGTGATTGGAGGAAGTGGTCAGTCACGTGGTGACTCGGTCGCTATGGTCACTGTCGACGAAAGGCCGATTCAGAAAGAATGGCGGCTGAACATATTTACCGCGAAGACAGCAGGTCCCGGGAAAATACATAAAATAAACTCAGATGGGCAGATTTGACGAGCTAGTCATCAAGGTTAGATACTTTGGTAGTTTATGCTCGCGTTACGTGAAATATTCAGGAATTTGGAAGCAGATTTTACTATTTTTCGAACGTTTGTCTTGGAGCACACGAAACAAATTTGTTGTCAAATCGCGCATTTTTTATCGATTATTTCTGTTTCTCTCCCGATTTCATTTTACCCTTACCATAAAACATACCAACAGTCCATATAGTCAGATTTATTGAAATTTTGGCTTTCTGAAAACGTATAGTTTTAATTAGGTTTTACTCAAAGTAAACGCCAAAAATTGCAAGAATAATCGACCACATGGGAACCCAAGTGACTCGTCAAAATCCGTCTTCATGAGTTAGGCGAACACTCGTCAAAACACGCTACATGAGGATCTACACAAGTCGTCAAAACCCGCTTATATGAGGGAAAGAGTTAACTATTTCTTATATTCTAACTGTTTGCAGATAATCACAATGTCTATCAAAATTTATCAAATTGGATGGATGTTGGTGTGCAAAATTCTCGGCTAGAAGCCTTTTAAAGAAAATCCCCATCTCTTAACCTAGGGAAGGGAGATAACCCAATAGAAAAACAGGCAAAATGGCTGCCAAAGTCAAAAACCACCAGCGGACATCTTTAATCACTTCCAGAATACGACTAGATAAATAAGTTATCTGTACCAAACACAGTTTATTAGATACAACTGGGTACATTCCAGCATATATCACAAAATCAGAGATTATTGCACCTGAAAATGGGCATAATTCAGTAAAATAAGGGCTGAGGTGATTAAATTTCTGTTGGTTTCTAGAATACAACTATATAAATAAGTTTCCAAAATGTAGCAGCTGTATCAAACACAGTTCTACAGATATAGTTGGTCACATTAAAGCCTATATCACAAAATCCAAAATTAATACATATGTAAAGGGGCATAACTCTGTAAAATATTGGCCGAGTGGAGCCATTTTCGATAAGTGTCAGAGTTATAACTAACAAGTTTCCAAAATTTTGAAACTATATCTCAGCAGTTTTTACTAAAATGTGGTAACAGACGGACAGACGTACATGACCACGACAATACCCCGAGGCCAAAATGGCTGAGGGGTCAAAATTGAATTATGAATCTTGCAATTAATTTCCTCGACCTGACCGACTGCAGTTCCAAGAATGTTTTTCGAACTTTGTGCTTTTGGCTAGAAGCGCATATAAACATGCACCACAGGCTATCATCATGAGGTTTTTCATCGTCAACTTCCTAAATGCAGGAAAAGTTTGGAATGAAGAAAGTTGCTCTCTGTTTCCCTGCTGCAAATGTTTGTCATTCAGGCATATAATTCGAAATTACAAAAACACTGCGAAGTAGAAGCCACAATCAACAGCCCGCCATTAATCCAAAACTTACTCAATTCAGTGATCATTTGGTTTCATAAACACCCAAATACTAACGACTCCAAAAGACCAGGTGCAGTTCTACCTTGCTAAAACAAGTACATTGGACATGCAACAGACAAACACGCTAAAAAACTTTGGGAACTACATGTAGGTACGTCTGTGTATGACAAAGAAGACAACTTGGGATATGAAAATCCGGCTAAACATTTCATTTTGCCCGGATTTTGACATTCGTTTTTCACAATAATTTTTGGCAAACTACGATGTGTGTGACAATCACACAGATAGGTTTTTCTCCAGGCACACGATGGTGCAGGTATGCGATCATGTGCATCAAATCAAATGTCTGAATCAATTTTCCATATTCATGTTACTGACATCACCCAGTTCTTGCAAGGAAGGGTGAGTGAATGCTCATATTCTCGTAAAAAGTTTAGTTTGAGATCAACCATCTACGATGCTTCTTGATTCTCCACTTCACATCATCATCATCAATAATTTGAACACTTGACTTCTATAAATTTCATTAAAATGAAAATTTGGAAATTGCAACTCTCATTTCCGGAACATGCAAATTATTGTTTTGGGAAATTACCAAATTAAATACATGTATGTACTACTATTTTATCTTTGGAGCAAGAACAATTCTATAAATATTTTCAAATTGAGGCAGACAAAACAATTCGGTCAATGTGCAATTATAATGGGAACTATATTAACAAGAATGTTATCATTTGGTATGGTTCATCTGGATTTAATGCATACTGGGGTGAAATGTCAGGTGTTTTGCTTTATTATACCTTTGGGTATGGAGTTGAAATGTGTGATAGGAACACCATGTGACCACAGCCTAGGCATGAGAACCCCACAGCACAGGAAAGAGAAACACCATGCCATAAATTCCACCTAGGCTATACATGTAAGATAGTACCCTGTAAGCAGTTATTTTTATTAACAAAACAAGTCAATCCTCATGTTCAAACCAGTCAAACTTTCACCTGTGAGAGAGAATAGCTGACCTACATTATGACAAACATGTTCACAGTTAAAATAGGGGATGCAGATGAAATGTCTCTAGTTGGACCATCTAGACCCCAGAATACACTGTTGATCAGTTGTAAATTAAGAAAATAAATAAATAAATAAAACATGGGTATTTACCCGGTATATCCATACCCCACTACATATTAATACATGAATATATGTAGGTGAGCAAAGGGATTTCACTCTCATTCTGTATTTCACCATGCAATGCTACGGCGCGAATGTCCGAAAAATAAAATACTCAATTTTTTCATGGAAAACTCAATTTCCAAAAAAACGTCAAAACTCAATTCTTATTTGTTTTTCATCGGGGTTACCCCGATGAAAAACTGTCAAGAAAAACCCCTGCCAGGGCCTGATCTAGACTTTTAGTTTGGGCACCCTTACCTGGCGCAGAGTGTGATAAGTTATAGTGAAATAGGCCGCGATGTGGGACTGTCGAAGCCCATGGAAGCTGTGGGAGTATTGAATGGTCTAAATACAGCCTGATAACTTCATATTTGGCAATAGTAATTGCATTAATATAGGTTTCAGCCTGTTCAGAGGGAATTTGCTAACAAAAATATTTTTTTTTTTTGGGCGCCCAAACTCATGGCGCCCAAACCCGTTATAACGGGTTCAAAAACGGCCTGGATCAGGCCCTGCCTGGCGCCCAAACTCATGGCGCCCAAACCCGTTATATAACGGGTTCAAAAACGGCCTGGATCAGGCCCTGCCTGCCCCAAATATTGTTGCAGCACACTTGACATGTACATTTAGCGAAGTTTTAGGATTAGTTCTTTTACAGTCAGAATTAAATAAATTTAACAGTACCGGTACTAAAACTCAACCATTGATGTATAACTAAGCATCTCTGTCATCTTAACAAAGAGAAACAGGATTCTGCCCAGAAATTATTTAGTGCCGGACACCAGAGAGAGCGAAACGACCGATCAAAGGAGTCAAGCGACTGAAGGAGAAAGAGTCCAAGAGGGGGTACCCCTCCCCCTCTCTTTTCCATAGGCGATTTTTTAAAATTAGCGTAGGGAATGGTGCTCTGTCAAAGCAGTTGAGAAGTAAATGTTTCTAGTCCTAAATAAGACAGGGAGAGAGAGAGAGAATTAAGGTTTAACGTCATTATTTTTCCTAAATAAGACAGGAAACTGTGTGCTTTTAACATAGATATAATTAAAATATTTTTTTCAACTGAACGCCAAAATTACGTACACAAAAAAATGGATTTTTGGACCCCCCCATCCATACGCAAAATTTAACCCAGCATACATATCTAAACATTCTGATTTTTATACCCCCCCCCCCCCCCCCCGCCTCGCTGCATACGTAATACTTGAATACCCCTTTACAAATCAAAAAATAGCCCATTGGGCTTCAATACCCCTCGGCTATCAGTTATTGTCTACACCCAGCAATCATGCAATGTATAATATCATCAGTGTATGTTTAGAACTAGATTAACAAAAATCTGATCTAGTAGGGTTGACTGTAGTTCAGGTTTTACCAAGGCCTGAGGTTCTAGTAGAGCATGACCGAATTCTTAGCTCAAAATATACTCTTCTAAAAAGCTTATAATCAAATCAAGTACTTTTATCTTGAAAATATAGATCAAGGTCAGTCATCTTCAAAAAATTTCAAGTCAATTCTAACTTGATTGCATCGGGAACATGGATTCGGAGATCTTAGACTTAACATATAGAATTTGACCTTTTAAAAATAGGTCAAGGTCAGTGATATTCTTCAATAGACTTCAGGTCCATAATCTTTCATGAAATATTGTACTGAATAGAATCTGACCTGGATAAAATAGGTCAAGGTCAGTCATCTTCAGCACACCTTTGGAGCATCACCAGATGTACACATATTATTAATTTGGAAAGCCTAGATATATTTCTTCATGACAGACTATAATAAACCCTTGAAAAAATAGGTCAAGGTCAGTCAACTGGGATAGGCTTCTAGTCAATCACCAGTTGCATAAGTAATATGAATTTGGAGACCCCAGTTTCCATCCTTCATAAAATAAAGCAAATATTAAATTTGCCCTTGATAAATACGCCAAGGTCAGTCATCTTCAGTACACCTCTCGACCTTCGCCAGAAGTAGACATAATATTAATTTGGGAAGCCCAGATATATTTCTTTATGTTAGACCATAATAAACAGTATATGACCTTGAAAAAATAGGTCACGGTCAGTCAACTTGGATGGACTTCTAGTCAATCACCAGTTACATAAGTAATATGAATTTGGAGGCCATAGCTTCAATCCTTCAAAAAACATGGCAAATACTATAATTTGACCTTGATAAAATAGGTCAAGGTCAGTCATCTTCAGTACACCTCTGGACCTTTGCCAGATGTATGCATAGCATTAATTTGGAAAGTCTAGCTTTATTTCTTCATGTTATATCATAATAAACAGTAAATGACCTATAAAAAATAGGTCAAGGTCAGTCAACTGGAATAAGCTTCTAGTCAATCACGAGTTGCATATATAATATGAATTTGGAGACCCTAGCTTTAATTCTTCCAAAAATATAGCAAATACTAGAATTTGACTTTGATAAAATAGGTCAAGGTCAGTCATTTTTAATAGGCTTCTGACCCTTCACCCAATACATATGTGGTATGAATTCACAATGCCTGGCTATAATTCTTCTTGAGATATCGTGTTCACAAGAAAGATGGACAGACAGACAGACAGACGACGCTGACGACGACAATACCCTTCGGGCAAAATTTGCCCGAGGGGTAACAAACCACTCTCATCCAACATAATAAACCAATAGAAGTTTTGGAGCACCTGTACGAAGTGAAAGACTGTTTGTCAGTTTTGAATAAGAATCTCCACGAATCGGCATTTTGTTGGAAAATATGGAACTGCGAAGAGTGAATGGCATAGCAATGACTGACGTCAGGCATTAGCCAATTGAATCGCTGGTCGTAACGATCCAATCGCTGGTTCACTTACTCCATTATCCATCGGGGATAGTTTTGCGATGGCTGTTATCATATACACATAAAACATCGACCTTTGCGCAAACATCACCGTGTTCAGGTTGTGTTGCACCATTATGTGACCATACAAAACGCAACTTTTCTAGAATCTATGAAGCTCAGATATATCAAAAATGCCCCAAAATAAAAATTGGTAGTTTATCATTACTGACTCAGGAAATCTGTGCAGGTGGATGCAGGCCTCAATTTAAGGTGGTAACCTGTTTTCAGGTTGCCTGGAGGTTGCCATATGAAAAATAGTGGTAACCTATTTTCAGGTCCCCATAATTTTGACTAATAATATGACATTAGGTTATTAATTATGCAATAGGTTCCCACAGGTTACCAGTGTAGAATTCATGGTAACCTGTTGAGAGGTTACCATCAGCACTCCTTAAATTGAGGCCTGTGGATGGGTTTTTTCTATGCCCTTGCGCATGCACTGTGCTGAATCTGCTCTTCCTGTTCTTCTTGCTTACCTCCCTTGTTCTGTATGGGCTGGACAAAAGCTAAGAATCGAATCCTGCTCAAGTCCGCATACAAACAGAGCAGTAGGTCTAATTTCTCTCTCGAACGATGTCATACAGGTTTATTATAAATTTGATAAATGAGATGAATAAGTTTAGTTATTTCATTTGAAAATAGTTTACATGTAAATTCTGTGATCGAGTGTATAATATTTCTTAGTATTTTGTCATTCGGAGTGGGAATGAATTACAACTGATGCTCACTTGCTTCATGCCGAACTGTTCCCTAATTTTTATGGTCTCACTGAGCGCGCCACTGCACAACTGTACTGGCGCAATACGAGTTGGCCGAAAGCGGAAACTTCCCATAAAAATAACTACGGACGGGACAAGCTCATAAGCTGGTTTCGAAATGAGGGGATTCGATTACCGTCGAGGTGAAACTCGGAATGAGGGCGCCGAAGCCCTGCTGGGAGATTTGAAATCTAAATTTAGTATAATGGTACTTTGGGTTGCATTTTGACAAAATATTTTTCCTTCAAAGAACTTTTGTAGAATAGTGTATATATAAATGCTAGTGGGATCTAGAGGCATGTGCCCCCAGATTTTTTTTGAAATTCTTAGATGTTCTGGCATACTTTCACAGCATTTCCGAGTTTAGAGAATTATTTTTTACTGATGAGAAAATGTGAAAAAAATTTTGAAGTGGAACTTATAATTTCCTGCGATAGGGTATCCCGCGGATTTTATTAAATTGAAATTAACTAAAATGGTGTGATCAGGTGCATTTTGAGGGAATAGTTTTTACTTCGAAGAGTAGTGTATAAATGTATAGAAAGATATCTTAAGTTAAGAAATGTATAGAAAGATATCTTTAGCGTAACTCGCTTTCATGTACCTATTCAGGTCTGCGTGACACAATTGGGAATAGGCAGTAATGATAAACTAATCTTTTTTATGGGGTCTTAGCTTGCTAAAAAAGATGGTATATTTTCTCTGACTGGGGGCAAGATTTGTATGCTTTAACATTGCCGAAAGTTCATTATGGTGAATATATTTGTTTCTGTCCGCTGAAAAGTTCGGAAACTTTCTTATGTTTATGAAATGAATATGGTCATCAAATACGTAAAAAAAACAGCGGCCAGGAAAATTTCGTTTTTACGGCAATTTTCCATATTTCTCAATGTTAACTTAAATGGCAGCCCGACCCTAGTCCAATAAAATGGATCGTTCAGGCTCTTGTTTAATATGCTGGAGTTATCGGGAGCCAGAACGTCCTATAGAAAATGTCATTTTGTCCATGGGAGCCACGCTGACCACCACACCGACCCCTAAAAATCCACTGTTTTTGTCGAAATACAGCAATGACATGTCTACTCACCATGCAAAAACTTATCTTTGGTATGTTTTCATCCAAGTCGCACCACTAGTAATTGTGGATGGGTCCGCCATAAATTATATCAAACCGTCAAAGTTAGTGTGTGCTGATTTCAGCAGCCAGTTTCTCTGCCGGAGCATGGCTTCCCTGATAGTAAAAGGAAGAACAAAAGAATCGAAACGACGTCACAAATACCACGTGACACAGCCCGTGGTCAAGTTTCACATGCGAAATGAACTACCACTGACTCTGATGGGGAACAAAAAGGGGTTAATACCGCGCTGAAATCTGGTGCCAATGAAGACGAGGTAACGTACTGCTTTCCGTTACACAACTGCACGCCCCCTATAGTCAGTCTCTGCGGGCAGAGCTACAGGCAATGAGCAGTGTCTGACATACTTAACAGCAAAGCTGAGTTTATTTTGGGAAACAACACTCTGCGGGGAGATCGCATTGTGATCACTCGGGAATTGATTATTTTGAACTTATTAAACCTCCAGAAGTACACAACTCGAATTTTAATCGCATAATTTATATTTTTGGAGCATTCTAACCCAAGCCAAAAGATTTTTTGTTTACTAGAATGGTTTAACGGAGATTTATTATCGACGAAAATAGCAACAACAACAACATGGTCGGTTGAGACATCAAATCGGAAAATCCGGGAATTTTTTTTAGATTCTGAAAAATCCAGAAATCCAGATATATATCCGAAATACTCCAATCTCTGTAATTTATATTTGAAAAGGCAAATTTGGAGAATTTTAATTAATATTTCGTTTATTGAAATATCGGGTTTGTATAGGCCTATTGAAATACTGACTCCCTTTAGAAGGGATATTACGGAGCGATATCCGTTAGAATGAAGTAGATTTACTCCAACAATATATTACCGTTGTAGGCCCTCATTTCAAAGGCATACTTCAACGTATCCCCCCTCACCCTAAATATTACACGTTTGAATTTTCTCGCGGGATAATTTGCAAATGACCAACGCGGCATTAGCCCCTTTTTGTTCCCCGTTAGTGTCAGTGCTTGTCAATTTCGCCTACCGTGGGCTGTGTCACGTGGTATTTGTGACGTCGTTTCGATTCTTTTGTTCTTCCTTTTACTATCAGGGCATGCAGGGAAGCCATGCTCCAGCAGAGAAACTGGCTGCTGAAATCAGCACACACTAACTTTGACGGTTTGATATAATTTATGGCGGACCCATCCACAATTACTAGTGGTGCGACTTGGATGAAAACATACCAAAGATAAGTTTTTGCATGGTGAGTAAAACATGTCATTGCTGTATTTCGACAAAAACACTGGATTTTTAGGGGTCGGTGTGATGGTCAGCGTGGCTCCCATGGACAAAATGACATTTTCTATAGGACGTTCTGGCTCCCGATAACTCCAGCATATTAAACAAGAGCCTGAGCCATTTTATTCAACAGGGTTCAAAATCTTATGGCACATCAGAGCACGCGGCACATCAGAGCACGGCACATCAGAGAACGTTCTACAAGGGGTGTAAATCTTGCGTGGCTAGGACACCGCTGGGCACTTCAGGGGACGTTTTATTAACGCGCATGGGCACATGAGTGAACGCTCGGCACTTCAGACGGCGGCTTATGCAGTTTGGATTCCCGCTGACCGCGTAACCGACCTCTGATAATAGTATAATGACTTGATTAATTATACCGGATTAGGTTCAACATTGGTCACGATATATGGCATAAGAGGTACATTTAGTGAAGACTTTGCTAATTCACAATAGATTAATATTATTAGTGGCTATAAACTTAAATGAATATAGCTTCTTATTGTATTTTCTCCGTAATTTGTCAAATTTTATCATGGCTAAAGCAACCGCAAAATTTGTCTACGACTGTTTCAGCCTCTTGGGTTAATGTACATGCTTGATTTTCTATAGAATCATTGATCACCTATAAATGTATACACTTCACTCACGAGTATTTTGTCGGGTAAATGGAAACCCTTTTATATATTTGCATGTTTTATCTGCTGTCTGATGTTTGTAGTTATGTGTGTTTTATCATGTTTATATGTATGTATGATTGCGTTTTAGCCCTGATGGGCACAAGTTTTACGTTTTACTTTTTTTACAAATTTACCAAAATACGACCTATTACAGATTACAGGGCCGTAGCCAGGATTTACTGAGGGGTGGTTCGCCACAACTCCAAAAGGGCACATCAGGGGGTTCGCTGTATGGGAAAAGGGGCAAATAGGGGGTTCGCTTCAGTTTGAAAAGGGCATTTATATGAGAAAAATATATAATATTTCCGAACCCAAAATAACCCCCGACTACGGGCCTGGATTAAAGAGAAGAAATGCTAATCATCACTCGAGATACAATTTTCAGACCATATGGTACGACCCAGCTGGCCATCCATGGATGATGGTGGTTCGGAACTGGGTCCGTCAGTTGATGTCAACAATGGGGCAAGTAGCCTTTAGAGAGACACCCCAGTAAATAAATTTATGAGAGATACATGTACATAGTACCATATGATAATTATATGTGAGAAACAAAACATCAAAACTTTGATCGGAAGCGTGGGCAGACGACACGGTTTTGAACCAACGGCCAGTCATGGTGTTTGTACTTAGACCGATGTAGTCGTGTGTATGGAGTGGGTCTGCAAAGCTGTCTCCTAACAAAACCAGTGAATGCATAATATAATTTATACCCATGATTGAGAGGTTGATCAGCTTGCTTAAATACACCAAATGTTTTATGATTTCGTGTGATCATGGTTATGACAAGGTGCAATATTTTGGGAAGTGGGTCGGAACTGACACTGGATCGGAACTGGCGACGTCACTGTAGCCTATATATAGTGGTTTCAAATTGAATAATGCACAGTATTTACCAATCAAAATACTGTTCTGTTGTGACACCAATTCAATTATCTCCCCATGAAAATCACTTAATAGGTGACTGAATAGCTCTCCCCGAAGCAAGCTGTGCTGATCATGAGCTCTCGTAGGCTATTCATGCATTGGTTCATATGCTATATATACACGGGTTGCCAATGTTTACAATCGGGTTCCACTTCCGGTGTTGCGCGCGAAACTTCCCTGGCAGAAAGCGCTTGGTATGAAGGGAGACAACTCGATTAACATGCAAATTAATAGGCAATGGCCTAAGATGGCTCACATTTATAGTCGTAATTTAGCGTTATATATCGGAGGAAATTTATGGATGCGATACATTAGACACAGAACTTATATTCATGCATTGCATTAAAAAACATTCTTATGACATATGATCAGTGAATTGATATTCTAGCAATCTTTAAACCCAGGCCTACAGGTAGTGGGCACCGCCTATTCCGCGAAAATATGACGGGGGGATACGCCGGAGATGGTAACCAACAGTTAATAACTCTGCCTGTATCTCTTCGATATTTGATTCTGTTTACTTGTTATTAAACCTGTACAGATACCCGTTTCAGAAATATATCTTTTACTACACATTACTTTCACCTCACGACGAGAAGTTTAACGTAAAAAATGCATGGTGTCGATTCGACGGGAATTTTTCGAGATACACCGACACAAAATGTTTTAATAACTTTCATTGAAAACGCATCCATAAAATACAAATCTATAAATAAGTTTTCATTTCGAGTATCATAGGATCATGAAAATATAAACGTTTTTGTATATTCTTCGTTCTTCATGTAATGTTTACAAGAATAGTTAGATTGTATTCGCCGCGTATTTTCCGCGATATACCGACACCAGGTTTCAATACCGGTAACTTACTATGAAAACGCATCTATAAAATAAAAATCTAACTGTTTATTTTTCATCTCGAGTATTATAGGATCATGAAAATATAAATATTATTGCTGTATCTGTTTTCTTGTAATATTTATCGGAAAAGATGGTGTCAATTCGCCAGGAATTTTTCGCGATACCGACACTTGGTATTGATAACTTTACTTGAAAAGGCTCCCGTAAAATATAAATCTAAATGCATAAATTTCCTGTCTAGTATTATAGGATCATGAAATAAAATATCATTTCTGCTTCTTTAGCAGTTTCCTTGTAATATTAATGGGGAAAGATGGTGCCGATGTGACGCGATTTTTTCGCGATATTCCAGACAGTATATAGTTTTGATAACTTTCCTTTGCAAACGCATCCATAGAAAGAAAACCTAAATACATATTTTCATCTCAGTATTACGGGATCATGAAAATATGAATGCCATGAATTATTTTCATAAATAATAATATTATCTTCAGCTATTTCTTGCGATGTTTACTTGTACACGCATAACACGATTTGCCGAGATTTTAAACCAAATTCGCCAAGACAGGCTTCCAAAAAAAGCTTAGGTTGGGACCAATAGATATCCGGAGGCTAAAATGACACCTAAGACCTTAATCCAAACGATATTTGATGTAAGTCACAGCTTATAAAAAGCGGCATTGCAACACTAGATTGCTTTCGATCAAAGTGGAAAATGAACAGAAAATGACAATTTGGTCAGAACGGATACGAAAGTATTGTGTTTTGTAAAAACAATGGTACCGTACCATTAGTATAAATTTTATTTCTAAATATATAGTCGCATTACCTTAGCCCCATAAAGAAGATAAGGCATCTTATAATGATGAAGTTCAAATTCAAACTTCCGTAGGACATGAAATATGACAATTAAATCACCCAGTAGCTCAATTTAACGGCAATGTAACGTACCGGGGTATGCCGTACTGAAGGCCTCAGTTTATCCACTGCTAAAATGTTCATTTGCTTAGTATTTGTCATGAAAATATTTTATATACAAAAACGAATTTAAATTTTGTGACGAATGAATCATATCCATAAATTTCGTTTCAAGATACGACGCTAAACCACGACTATAAATGATAACCGTTTGGGGCGACTGCCTATAAATCTGCATGTTAATCGAGTTGTCTCCCTTGAAACTTTCAATGTTTTGCCCGGGAGTAGAGGCGCGCAGTCTGTTTACAATCAGCGATGACGTCACAGGATTTTCGTCTATATAGACCGTCCTCTGGTGTGCCGTGCTCTCATGTGCCGGCACATCACAGGACGGTAGGATTTTGAATACGTATCATTTTATTGGACTAGCCCGACCCCAGTGCGGAGGGGGGAACGGCTGCCTGTGACGAGGCGTGGACTTCTCGAATTTAACGGATGACTGACAGACTGCAAAGAGATGGTCAAGGAAATAATGTTGTTGTTGTTATTCTTGAAAACTGGAAGATGAAGTGGTTGCATCGATGGTGGAGTTCAGACAAGTGAAGTGGCCAGTAAATTCTCATTTTTTATCACTGATAAGAGATAATTTAGATACTGAATGTTATCTTCCCCTTTTTATCAGTTAGGAATTTGACTACAGCCGGCTAAATTAAAATGCAGACGAAACGGAAGCAAGTCCATTCGAAACACGTCCATCTGAATCAGTCATCCTTCATAATCTGCGAATTTTTCACTAATTTATTGGTCATTTATATAATATTTGGAGACATTTTAGTTCAATCCTTCAGACGAAACCTTACCCATATTGGCGGTATGCTCCTGTTTGATGTTTCTGTCAAATATTTCGCGGGAAATCCTTTCCACCACTTGCTTCTGTTTCTGCTACTTCCTGTAGGAACACCTTTTTGATATGGCGCCTTGTCACGTGACCAGCAATCTCCGGAAACTGCCGGAAGATGACGAGCGAAACTCTGACAGATGAACGTGTCCAGAATGAGTCAATATTTTTCTAAGATCTTCAAACAGTGAAGAAATACATCTGTTAAACCATGGAGACGAATTAAACGGTTTGAATTAAATTGCCTAAAATGATTTGCTTGCTAAACAGCCGTATCATTTTGTTCTCTAGTCTGAACCATTTTATTCTATTTCACAGTCTGAACACACTACATATGTATTTTGCTTTTTACTGACAGTACATGATATGCAGCTAATTGTCAATCATTTCCACAGGGGCTCGTTACCGTTGTTAATTGGTTAAATAGGTTGACAGGTCGAGGTCGGTAATAAAAGAGGCCTCTTTTATTACCGACCTCGACCCCCCCCCCCCCTATAATCAACCTATTTAACCAATTAACAACGGTAACGAGCCCCTGTGATCATTTCAATTACTGGTACGTATCCCATTGGCAACATAATTTGCAATATACACAAAGCCCTATCTCAGTTTACATGTATGTTAAGTTGTTGTACCCGGCCCAAAATGGGCTAAATTGTATTGCACTGAATTGGTACAATAAATTGAATTGAATTGAATATTGAATATTTTTCTGCAGTTCAGATCTGATTAAGTTGATATAATATATCATGTAGAATCTTCATAATGACGGACTGACCATTAAAACCGATAGCTCTCATGAAATTTCCATACAAATCTACGACTACTTCGTTGACAAGACATATGGGGAGATTAAAAAATGTGCGAGTTATACGCTATCCTGCTCACATTTTAACCCCAAATGCATCGAAGCTATGACCAACTTGTTAGTTTGAAAACTTAAGAAACAAAATATATTTTTCACGCTAGGCTTATCCTTTGCAAAAGCTACTAAATATAAAATAAAAATGTATAACATTGTGGAATCACTTCTAAACTTCAAGATACATTTCTGGTTTATTGAGAAGAGATTTGATGTATCTATACTTTTAAAAATATTGTTTTGGAAATAGATAATTACGAATGATATCTTAAGGCCCTATATACCGATACTTACAATTGTGACGTACTAGTAGTAGCATCACGTAGGCCTATATGTGTTCTCTTCAAATCCTTCACATACGATCTATCAACAGTAGACTTTTGGCCTTACAAAACTGCTGATAATATACAATAACAGTCACAGTAATACCTGTATGGTTATTTTTTGTTTTCGATGTGCCGGTACCTGTAGTACCGGTATAGGCTATGATCTTTATTGACGTCAATGTCACTTGCCGCATGTAACGATAAGAAGCGGAATTCGAAAATAAATTCTTCCCAATCGTGACAATCGTGTTTTTATTTCACGCTTGGGTGGCATATACATGCATGTACGTGGACACTGCTTAGAAACAATTACTTTTGTCTTGTTAGGCTACTTATATCGGAAAAAGTCCTTCACATCTGACACATTTTCGCGCGGAAATGAATCGTATATTTGTACACGAAATACGTAATTGTTTGAAAAGACCCACACACCATTCAGAAAATACAAACCCTCGCCCTAGCTTGTGGTATACATTTGGGCCCCCAAGTCATCAATATAGTCATAACGAAAATGGTTACAAGATGTGTATTGTGACTATTCTGTTCCTCACATAGGATCCGGAGTGGTGAAGTTCGCATGAAAACGCTGTTAGAGAAGATTGAGTCAACAGACGGTATAGAGGTGATGGACTAAAGCAGTCAAATTCGATTTTCAGCCGAACACGAGTCCTTTTGACACAACTGATTTGAGTATAAATCGAATTTGACTCAAAAATTCTTGGTCGGTCACGTCTACACTCCAAAATATTAAGTCAGACTGACTCACTATTTCTGACAGTGATTGTGATTGTTGTCAAATCAGATAGGGACAAAAAAAAGTCAAAAAGAGAGACAGACATACCAAACACGATACCCCAGTCACCCATGCAGCATTCGCAAGCTTAAATGCTTTTCCCGATAACAGAGCATCAAATTTTCAATATCGAGAATTGCAATTGCATATCGAAATTAGAATGCTGTCGGAAATTGTAATTGCCAAAGTAGGACATTCAGTAAAAATCTTTCTTTCGGAGGTAGGCTATATTTTCGGTGTAAAACTTGCAGACATGGAGTTGATACTCTCTAAAACAACTTGAGAGAAATTTCAAGTAAGAGTGGAAATTCATCCTATACTGAAGCACTTGAGAGAAAAATTTAACTAAAGTTAAGAATTTTCCACTTAAGTTGAGTGAATTCAACTTGAACTTGGGTGAAATTATATAGGAAAATACCACACAACATTGACTTATTTAATATAATTTGAATTTTTCGATACGGGAAATTGTAATTTCCAATAGAAAAGTTATATTTCCGACATCGGAAATTCGAAATAAAAACAACTTCACGTTTCAACTCTTCTGCTGTGCAAAAAAACACACACAACAATTTCAACACTTGTATATGACAGTCTTTCGAGGTGAGAGTGCAAGGATGGTACCCAACACTGCAAAGTGTAAAAAGGCACGTAACATACTCTGTAAAAACAGGTACCCAATCACTGTAACAAAATTGCCCATCCACAATTGTGGATGTGCAATTTTGTACACAGTTGTTTTTACAAAGTTTTTACACTGTTTTGCAGGGTGCAAGGTTGGTGGCTTCAGAATTAATCTTCACCCCAGTAAGGAGAAGAAAAAACCCCCACTGAAATGGCTTAACTTTCTAAAACAGAATAGCCTTTCCTATTCAAATAAATTAAATTCAACCGTTTTTATAATACCTTTGAGATGCAGTGCATGTTCATAGGATCGTGATGTGAGTAGTATAGAAAGAGTATTAACCCTCTCACTGACCTCGGCCCAACCCACTTTTAGTCGGGAAGGGTGGAAGGTTATGCAAAGAATGCTTTAACCCAAACGAGAGGTCAAGGCCGCTGTAGTTCCGGCAAAGGTCATTGAGTGCACTTCCGGGCACGTGACCTTTGAGGGCATGTATTCCTCCGCGGGGATGCGGTCTGCCTCCGCGGACAGAAAGTAGTCCCAAATACGTGGGTTTTCGTGAGAATGTTCGGCAATCTTCAGGGGCGAGAGAGGCCCCTAGTCCACCGATTGGATCGGGTGAGGTATCAAAGTGAATCGCTTCTCGAGGGCGATCCAGTCATGGGTGGGTGCATGTAAAATTAGGATTTGTCCCGAAAATATAAAAAGCGGAACACGGACTTTACCCCTACAATAGGGGGAAAAATAGAGGAAATGTATTGGCCGTTTTCATCATTTTGCGCATGCGCAGTCTGGTCGTAGTATAGAAAGCAGGCATTTTGGGATTCGTGGAGGTTTGTTGAGTGATTGAGGGACCATACCTGGTCAAATGAACCGTGTGGGGTATCAGTTTTACATCCGGGCCGTCATCTTACATTTAGGAGTAGTATGGAAAGCAACAATTTTGGGGCCCCGAGCTCCGAGCTCGAGCTCCGAGCTCCCGGCTACTCCATCCCCGAGCTCCGAGCCCCCGTCGTTACGCCTTAACGCCCGTCGTTACACCTTAACGCCCGTCGTTACGCCTTAACGCCCTAGCATAACGCCTTGGCGCCATGATATACACAGATGAAAGAAAAACAACAACAACAACAAGGATGAGAGATGAGAGAACAACAACAACATGTTTTTTTTTCATATGGTTTATTCTCCCCTCCAGTACATCATACCCACGCTGGGGGAGCCGCGTTGGGTACGTTTACAATTCAAGAAGACTCTTGTCCAATCAGAGGCCGCCATTTGGCGCTGTATCAGTCATATTCGTTCTTGCCCGTTACTGCGTTAGATGTATTCTCGGCTGCTCTTGTCCAATCAGAAGTCGCCGTTTCAGAAACTTTCACCTTTGCTCGGTGTGACCTAATCGTCGTCGGGCAGGCCTGGATATTGTTCGGACAGCATGTCCTGAAAGAGTTGTTTGCGCATCCTGATCGCATTTTCCAGGGCCTCAATGGGTGGTAGCCCCATATCCTCTTCCAAGTGACGCTTGGTCTTCATGATGGACCTGTGCGTGGGGTCGCCTTTCATTTCAAGCGGTAGTAAGGTATACTGTTCATAGATCGCCATGGCTGTTTTCCTGATGCAGGGGCCCATTTGGGTGTACGCCTGTTGTAAGTTATCCTGTCTGGCGTCCTCGATCGCTGCAGCATGAGTATTGATAGCTGCTGTCACAATACGATCCCAGAAGGAAGGTGCCTCACTTTCCTGGTATGTAGGCTGACTATCTGAGGTCAATCTCCACGTATCATTATATAGAGTCTCAGCAATATCACTTTCATGGGATGTAGGCGGACTATCTGAGTTCAAGCTCTCCGTATCAGTAGATAGACTCTCATCAATTTCTGTATCGGCTTCTTGTGCCTCGGAGTCTTCAATCCCATGTATATTTTTCTCGTGTCGCATCATATCGTAACGTCTGGTGAACGTGCGTTGGCACTCAGAGCAAGTATAAACCATATTGACGGTTGAACGTCGACTGTGCGTGTTTTGGCAATACACTTGCTTTTATATCCAGTAACGGCCGTCAACGCTTAGCTTAACGCTTCAACGCCCTGGTGAACTAGCTCAGCAGCCCTGATTGTCATGGAATTGCCTCCAATACATCGGAATGCAATGAGGCCCGTCAACGCCCGTCGTTACGCCTTAACGCCCGTCTCAACGCCCGTCAACACCTTTGAACTCTGAGTGCACTTTCGGTCACGTGACCTGAAGTGACCTTTGACCACGTGACCGAAAGTGACCTTTGACCCTGCGCTGCTCGGAAGTGACGTCATCGTACGCAGGCGCACACACACATACCTGGTGCACCCACACCCTGGTGTACCCTATAGCCCATACAGGGTGCACCAGGTATGTGTGTGTGCGCCTGCGTACGATGACGTCACTTCCGAGCAGCGCAGGGTCAAAGGTCACTTTCGGTCACGTGGTTAAAGGTCACTTCCGGTCACGTGACCGAAAGTGCACTCATAGTTCAAAGGTTAATCGGCCTCCAAAATCCCTTTATCGCTCGTTAAGGCGCTAAGACGGGCGTTAAGGCGTAAAGATAGGGCGTTAAGGCATTGAGACGGGCGTTAAGGCGTAACGACGGGTGTTGACGGGCGTTGAGACGGGCGTTAAGGCGTAACGACCGGCGTTGACGGGCGTCACTGCATTTCGATGTATCGGAGGCAATTCCATGACAATCAGGGCTTCTGAGCTAGTTCACCAGGGCGTTGAAGCGTTAAGCTAAGCGTTGACGGCCGTTATTGTCTATAAAAGTGCATTGCCAAATCACGCACAGTCGACGTTCAACCGTCAATATGGTTTATATTTGCTCTGAGTGCCAAGGCACGTTCACCAGACGTTACGATATGATGCGACACGAGAAAAATATACATGGGATTGAAGACTCCGAGGCACAAGAAGCCGATACAGAAATTGATGAGAGTCTATCTACTGATAAGGAGAGCTTGACCTCAGATAGTCAGCCTACATCCCAGGAAAGTGCGATTGCTGAGAGTCTATATACTGATACGGAGAGCTTGACCTCAGATAGTCAGCCTACATACCAGGAAAAGGAAAAGGCCCTGGAAAATGCGATCAGGATGCGCAAACAACTCTTTCAGGACATGCTGCCCGAACAATATCCAGGCCTGCCCGACGACGATTAGGTCACACCGAGCAAAGATGAAAGTTTCTGAAACGGCGACTTCTGATTGGACAAGAGCAGTCGAGAAAACATCTAAAGCAGTAACGGGCAAGAACGAATATGACTGATACAGCGCCAAATGGCGGCCTCTGATTGGACACGAGTCTTCTTGAATTGTAAACATACCCAACGCGGCTCCCCCAGCGTGGGTATGATGTACTGGAGGAGAGAATAAACCATATGAAAAGAAAAAACATGTTGTTGTTGTTCTCTCATCTCTCATCCTTGATGTTGTTGTTTTTCTTTCATCTGTGTATATCATGGCGTCAAGGCGTTATGCTAGGGCGTTAAGGCGTAACGACGGGCGTTAAGGCGTAACGACGGAAGCTCGGAGCTCGAGGATGGAGTAGTCGGGAGCTCGGAGCTCGGGGATGAGGCAGGCGGGAGCTCGGAGCTCTAAAACTGTTGCTTTCTATACTACTCCTAATCCCCCACCCTACCACTCTCAGCGGGCCCCGATAAGCCAGGGACCGATATTAGCCCTTTGGGACAAGGTTGATAGGAGTTTTCCCCTATTGTAGGGGTAAAGTCCGTGTTCCGCTTTTGATATTTTCAGGACAAACCCTAAATTTACATACACCCACTCCCCCAACCTACCTCTCTCAGCAGGCCCCGATAAGCCAGGGACCGATATTAGCCCTTTTGGATAAGGTTGATAGGAGTTTTCCCCTATTGTAGGGGTAAAGTCCGTGTTCCGCTTTTGATATTTTCAGGACAAACCCTAAATTTACATACACCCACTCCCCCAACCTACCTCTCTCAGCAGGCCCCGATAAGCCAGGGACCGATATTAGCCCTTTTGGATAAGGTTGATAGGAGTTTTCCCCTATTGTAGGGGTAAAGTCCGTGTTCCGCTTTTTATATTTTCAGGACAAATCCTAAATTTACATACACCCACTCCCCCACCCTACCTCTCTCAGCAGGCCCCGATAAGCCCCACTAGACGTGGTTGATAGGAGTTTTCCTCTATTTTAGGGATAAATTCCGTGTTCCGCTTTTTATATTTTCGGGATAAATCCTCAATTTACATGCACCCACTCCCCCACCGTACCTCTCTGAGCAGGTCCCGATAAGCCAGGGGACCGATATTAGCCCTTTGGGATAGGGCTGACAGGAGTTTTCCCTTATTGTAGGGGTAAAGTCCGTGTTCCGCTTTTTATATTTTCGGGATAAATCCTCAATTTACATGCACCCACTCCCCCACCCTACCTCTCTGAGCAGGTCCCGATAAGCCAGGGGACCGATATTAGCCCTTTGGGATAGGGCTGACAGGAGTTTTCCCTTATTGTAGGGGTAAAGTCCGTGTTCCGCTTTTTATATTTCCGGGACAAATCCTAAATTTACATACACCCACCCTGCACCCAGGCCCCGATCAACCCGGGGGATCGATATGCGCCCTTTGGGATAGGGTTGATAGTGGTTTTCCTCTATTGTAGGGATAAAGTCCGTGTTCCGCTTTTTATATTTTCGAGACAAATCATCATTTTACATGCACCCACCCGATTGACTTGATAGGTAGACCCCGATAAGCTCCACTAGACGTGGTTGATAGGAGTTTTCCTCTATTTTAGGGATAAATTCCGTGTTCCGCTTTTTATATTTTCGGGATAAATCCTCAATTTACATGCACCCACTCCCCCACCGTACCTCTCTGAGCAGGTCCCGATAAGCCAGGGGACCGATATTAGCCCTTTGGGATAGGGCTGACAGGAGTTTTCCCTTATTGTAGGGGTAAAGTCCGTGTTCCGCTTTTTATATTTCCGGGACAAATCCTAAATTTACATACACCCACCCTGCACCCAGGCCCCGATCAGCCCGGGGACCGATATTAGCCCTTTGGGATAGGGTTGATAGGGGTAAAGTCCGTGTTCCGCTTTATATATTTTCGAGACAAATCCTCATTTTACAAACACCCACCCATGACTTGCAAAATCCTTCCGTAGAGACCCCAAGTCCCCGACTCAAATGAATGGACGGCATACAAGTCCGTACATGCACTCCTAATCACGTGACCGCCGCATGATGGAAAAAACCCCAGATACAAGTCTGTACATGCATTCCATATGGTGCTGGAGGAGCGCTTCACTTTGACACCTCACTCGGCCCATTGTCTGGGGACTAATTTCTGTCCGCGGAGGCAGATCGCATCACCGCCAGACCACATCACTGCGGAGGAATACATGCCCCATGCACTTGACCATCACGTGACCTCCACATGACCTCCACATGAGACGGCGTCCTTTTTGAGACGGCGCACTCTTTTGCCGGTTTTCGCCCGTACTATAATGCACTTGACCTCGCCAGATTCTTACGCCAGGTCAATGTGACTGGATATCCCGTCTATATACTACTATCAGCATTAGCACCAAATAAAAAAAATAAAAATATTAAACATTTATAAACAATGTTACTATTTATTATCAAATCAAACCTGCTATTGCTTGCCTTATCTCCCTTAGGAGATTCCTTTTGCAGAATAATTCAAACGAAAGTTGTCTCCCCTTAGGGACCTCAGCTAGGATACTTAAGTGCCTGCTCTCTCCTGATACTCCCTCTTTCTTACCCCGGCATCCCGTGATGCGTGTTGTGCAAGGCCGTGGAGTGAGGGGCAGGATGGGACGGTAATCAAAGCAATAGCAGGTTTAATTTGATAATAAATAGTAACATTGTTTATAAATGTTTAATATTTATTGCTCAAATCTTCACCTGCTATTGCTTGCCTCACTACCAACATATGGAGATGGGGACCTCGGCCTTGTTGTAGTTCCTGTAGGAGGCAGAGTAACCGCTGAGATGATCACGGACATGGCACAAGACAAGAGGGACCCTCGTCGGCGACGCTGTGGGTAATCATGGAGTAATCATAATACGTTGTTGAATGTGTCTACTAATTACTCGTCCATGCAAACCGTGATCGTGGATGTGGTGCACAATTTTACCCACACGAAGGCACTCGGGCCGGTGGCGCTGTGAGTATTCGAGCGGTAAGCAGTGTATAACGAATAGAAGCGGTCCTGTACATCCCAGCATCATCGTATACAAGGTGCCCATCTTAAGTCCACAAGCCGTCTTACGTCAACTCTCTGTACTTTAGTCCCTTGTTGCTGACACTAGTAAACCTAAAAATAATACTCACAGATGTGTCAGGTCTTGTAAGATGTCTTGTGAGTTGACAGCAGTTGACTTTCTTGTGATGATCTTGTAAGTTGGTCTGCCATCATGCACCAACTCTCTGTACTTTAAACTTGAAACTGACACAAAATATTGCTGACACTAGCCAATACTCACCATTGTGTCAGGCCTTGAAAGAGGTCTTGTAAGTTGGCAACTGACTGACCTGTTGAGGTGATCATGTAATATGGTGGACATGTGATTAGCTGTGATGATGCCGTAAGTTGGCCGACTGTTTGGCGTACAGCACACTAAATACTCACCCAGAGAGAACCCGGGTCGAAGACGCTGAGTGTACTCGTGGATTAAAAACAAAAACCTGATTGTAAATGTGATACACAATACTCAATAGAAGGAAACCCAGGTCGTGGAGACGCAGTGGGTGTTAATAGAGTAAAACCAGTAATAACTAAGAAAGGCCATGCCTAAACCATACTCACCGATGAGTCGGGTCTTGTAAGTTGGCTGACTGACTGACTTGCTGCGACGACCGGAGTTACGACGCCCCCCCCCCTGTTTGGAAAAGCTAGTGGACGACATGCTGGGCAGCCACCCTAGCGTGGACACTCTATCTGACTATACTTACATGTCTCACAGATAGTAGTCCGTAAAAGCCGAATTGGCACTCCAAGTACAGGATTGGACAATGTCGCCAAGGTTAAGTTCTTCTAAAAAGGCCATGAAGTAGCGATGGCACGAATTCCATGAGAAGAAGCAGAGGCCAGAAGTGGGGGAGCGTCAAGGGCGAGTTGATATGTCCACTTAATGGTCTTCTTCAACCAAGAAGCCACAGTATACTTGGAAAGCTGTCGAACGACACATCTGTCATTGTCTTCAGATATCACCATTTTCACTGAACAGTATGTACATGTAGATTGATGTCACGAACCGCAATTGGCTGAAGAGACAGGAATAACAGTCGACGAGATCCCCGACCAGGGTCGGTACGAGAGAGATAGTGACGTAGGCTCGTACAGGGCATAACAGGATGTCGTCATCAAGGCCACGAGCAAAGTCTGTTAATGCAGGGATAGAGTACAAACGTTGAGCACAAGGGCCTTGGCGCACAGCCTCATTCTTGGCGATGAACTCAGGAACGGGACGAAAAGAAATGCGAGACCAATCTGCCGTCCGGTCAACAACTTCCTCTCCAGGGCGTGAAGCTCAGAAACTCTAGACGCCAAAGCGAAGGCCGCCAGGGAAGCAGTCTTGTAAGAAACAGCTTAATAGAAGCTGACTATATAGGTTCGAAAGGCGGACGAGGAAGGGCACTAAGAACCACACCAATATCCCACTTCGGAAACCGTTGTCGAGTACGGCGAGACTGTAATGCGAAGGCACGTAGGAGAGCAGAGATATAGTCATTCAAACTAATGTCGATGCCGATCGAACGACGTAAAACCAAAGCAGACCGGTACCCCTCAATGGTGCTGATTTGAAACTTCTTATCTCGATGTAGATGAAGGAGAAAGTCAGCTACTAAGGAAAAGAGAGGCAGAGTCGGAATCGGAGTCACGTTCTCGGCACCAGGAGACGAAATAAGCCCATTTCGATTGATAGAGCTGCGATGTAGAAGATCGATAGGCTGAAACCATCGTCTGTGCAACTTCTGCTGAAAATCCGTAGACTGTAAGTGCACACTGGATAGTCTGCAGACGTGTAAGATGAGCCATCGCGGGATGTGATGGATTATCCCGTGCAGATGACGCAACAGGCTGGGCCAAACTGGGAAACGGAACCAGAGCTAGAAACCACGTACGACGAGGCCACCACGAAACTAAGAGCAGGATGACGCAGTCGTGCTGAGCAATCGTTGATGCGTTGTTCCTTGTTGCAAACAGGTCGAACAAGGGCGTCTCCCAGATGCTGCTGATCTGAAAGAAGATCTCCGGATGAAGTTGCCATTCGGTCTGAAGCACGGTGTCGGGACGAGAAAGGCGATCCGCTAAAACAATGAGCCGACCCGGAACATGGCGAGCAATGAGATGGCAGTGATGTATGAGAGTCCAGTCGAAAAGAACCCACATCAGACGAAACGTAGAAACAGATAGGGTGGTACCCAACTTCTTGATGTGAGCAATGATAGTAGAGTTGTCCGTTGCGATGAGGAGGAACGAATTCACGAGACGAAAACTCCAATGCTGAACTGTTAGGATGACTGCCTTCATCCCCAGAAGGTAGAAACGAAGCCAGGCATCCAACGTCGATCATCTGCCGGACACTTCTAGTCCGTCCAGAAGCATCGGTCTCGGTCTCAGAAGCATCGGTGTAGAGATGGTGAACCGGAGTTGGAAATCGGCACGGAACTCCCCGCATGACGTCATGGCGGGACTGCCGCCAAATCAGAAGTGGATGTAGAGACGTCAATACCGGCACTAATGGATTGAGGGATGACGTCTGAAGATCAGAAGACAGATGGTACTGCAGCGGCCGAACTTGGAGACGTCCGTAATGAGTAAGGTCCTGCGTAGATGTGAATAGCCCTAGAAGGCTTGCCAAAGCTGAGGAGGCTGATGAGTTGATGACAAAAAACCTTAGTATCAACGTCTAAATACTGGTCCAACGGTCTACCAGGGGACGAAGCACTTGATGGAGAGTGTTGAAAACTGCCCCAACGTAACGACGAACCTAAGTAAAACCTCGATGTGAAAGCCCCGTAGATGGAGAAAAAAGCCATGACTGGAGAAGTGATACAAGGGGCGATGTTGACTCCGAGCGGGAGGACTTGCCACACGAACCGACGACCGTCGATGGTGAATCGTAGGAAACGCCGATGACGAGGATGAATGGGTATAAGAAGATATGCGTCTCGCAAAACGATGGAGGTAAAGAATACCGACTAAAAGACGAAAAACCCCGAAGTCGAGAGACGTGCAGGCGAACAAACGTCGGGGCCTCGATGACGATCAAGAGAAAGATCCAGAAATGGAGACCGGAAATGTCGAACTTGACGACCCTGATAAGGAGGTATAAAAGAACGTGGTGAACGGCGTTGTGGCGTACGGGAACGTCGAACAGATGTACGAGAACGTCGTGCCGGCGTACGGGAAACGGCGTTGAGGTGTACAATGAACAGACGTAATGACCGACGTGCTAACGTACGGGAACGATGTTGAGGCGTACGTGAACGACGAACAGGCGAACAAGAGCGACGTACAGGTGTATGAGAAACGACGTATTGGAACGTCGTTGAGGTATAACAGAACGACGTAATGCGAACGAGAATGGAGTTGCGGAGAACGAGAACGGCGTTGTGATGTACGAGAAACGTCGTTTAGGTGAACAGGAACGACGTTGTGGCGTACAAGAACGACGTTGTAGGAAAACAACTGAAGTGGAATCCGAAAAACTGTAAATCCGAAACTCGAAAAGTCACAGTGGAGTCCGAACGAACAGCCGTAGTTCGCGAAGCTGTTATGGGCAAAACAGCTGAAGAAGAAAAGCGAGATTTAAAACGCAGAGGAGATGATGTCCACGTTGAAAAACGCTAATCCTGGGCGTAACTCCGACCGGTAGCATCATCCCCGACGTCAACACAAAGATACTTCCAACGTAAACTAGGAAGATCTTCATTAAATTTAAGATTCCCCGAGGAGAGCAATTACATTTTGATGTCTCTCGCCGGCAGATAAACTAAGGTCATTAAATTTCACAATATGAATTGACCAATCAAAAGCTTCTAAAGAAGACAACCGGTGACCCAATAAAAAACCCATGAAAAGAAACAATGTTCAATCTGGACTCACTCCCCCAATTTGAGGTCTAAACTTCCCATAAATCTTCAAATGAATTAGATGAAATTATCATACAGAATAATAATGATCAAACAAATGCTGTAGCCCAAAAGATGTTTTGGACGAAGCAGTCGTAGAAGAAGAACGGCAAAGAACGTTGCTTAGGAGCTGCCTGTCGTTCCTCTTACTAGGCTGTAACCGGTAATCGTTCTCGGACGAAAGTAGCTTACGAAGTAGACCGCCCGCTGGAGACAGTCTTATGCTGTCCCAAGCAGATGATTGAGTAACTCCAGACTTGATCTTTGCCCGGCCATCAGACCAGGGAAAGATCAATAAACACCTACATGTCGTCGAACGAGAACCATTTCTAATGTCTTCCCGCAGAAATAAAACACCCGAGCTAATAATAATTTCTCAGTAAGAGGAAATAAATTTAAAGCTCAACTCAATTTGAATTGTAAGTCTAATTCAGTATTCCTACGAAAAAATGTTGATTGTGAAAAATAAATATTACAACTATTTAACAATGCAATATTTACTAGCAGAAAATGTGTTCCAAAGTATAGCACAATTTCTTAATAAACAATCTCGTGATCTCTTTTCTTGATCAAAAAATATCACGAATGAAGTGACAACCCTTGATTACACAAAGAGAGTAAATTGGTAGGCACATGAAATTGTAAGCATAGTGCGTACGCAAAGAGGTAGTGTATAGCCCCAACAAGTCAAAGACAAACACAACAACAACGTAAATGAATGGCAGAACTCTGCGTGTTCTCTCTCTTGATCACACGATATCAACGAATAAACAGATAATACTTGATTTAACAAGAAAGTAATTTTGGTAGGCACAATGAACTGTATGCATAGTCGTACACAACCAAAAAATGAAAGCCCGGAACATGCAACATGTCAAGGGCAAAACAACAACAACAACGAAATAATGGATATGTTAACGTTTAAAAATAGCAAGAATACTTCCCAGCAGAAGACGTAATCCATTGAAGTTTTTTCCCTTTTTCATAGATCTGGACTGAGACAGGCCGTCCGACAAAAGATTAGGTGAAGACACACGCCGCGAAGCTGAAATCCTTTGTTGTCTCAAACAAAGAAACGGGGTTGTTCACAGACACGCTAGACGAGTCCTTACCAACTCGATCTGAACTGTCTGAAAATTATCCCTATCATCCTGTACGACTATCCCACTGGGGGAAATTCTAATAGACGAAGACATGGACATGGCTGGACTGAGTCTCTGAGATATGTCCAAACGAGAAACAAAAAGATCTTCATTACATTTGAAATCCCCGACGAGAGCAATTTCATTTTGGTGTCTCTCGTCGGCAGATAAGCCAGGATCTTCAGTAGCCCGTAACAAATACGCTCGTCTAGCCTGAGCATAATTCTTCCAGGCGGTGTCATCTCAATTCAGACACTCCATACACGTGGACTGACGGTAGCAAAGGTGACCTTCGCATGAGAAACAGACGGTGTGAGAGTCCGAAACAGACCAAAACTGCCGACAAGAACGGTAAGATTTAGAATTTACAGGGACAGATAGATCAGACATAATGTCTACGTAAACTGCAAGAACACTAGCTTAGAAAAATATAACACTAGGTTACGTCCAAACTAGCACACTATAGGAACTCCTTGACAAAACCGCTCGCGAGCAGCTTGCAGTGAGAAAGAGTTAGTATCAGGAGAGAGCAGGCGCTTAAGTAACCTAACTGAGCTCCCTAAGGGGAGACAACTTTCGTTTTAATTATTCTGCAAAAGGAATCTCCAAAGGGAGATAAGGCAAGCAATAGCAGGTGAAGATTTGAGCAACAAATATGGTGTTTACCAAATATATATATCGGTTACTGTCGTCCACAAAACTAGGACTAATATATTCTCTATTCTGGTCAGCGTGTATTCAGGCATGGTGAGATAATAGTAGATAGGCTTAAACCATGGCTATGTGGAGGATACTGCATGGAATAGTACTCCACCTTTTCTTTTTGTGAATGTAATGTCAGTGTTACAAGCGTCTGATCCGTCATTAATAATTCAGACGTCCTCCAATAAAGAACCTTCGAGTCCATTATCCAAAGAACTATTCCATATTCCATTTAACAGCCTTAGCACCAAATTCAAAAAAATCATATTATACATAAACATGGGCTAGGTATATCCCGGGTGGAGTGGTGCATATCCCAGGTGGAATGGTGTATATCCCAGGTGGATTGGTGTATATCCCAGGTGGAGTGGTGTATATATCAGGTGGAGAGGTGTATATTTCATGTGCGCGTTTACACCTGTATACCTCGAGGCAACGTAATTGTGTTGACACGTGATCTTTGATAACAGTCGAGGAATGAAATGTAAGATACGTTGAATGTATTCTAGCGCGTTCTGTGACAGTATAACGCGTTGTGTTATCTCCCTTTCTACGGAAGTTAACTCTACTTTCAGTATGAAGGTTGTCTTTCCATTCACTGTCCAATGGGGTAAAATATGCCTCCTGAGTTTCGAGGGAACGAAACGATTAAATATGTCTGTTGGGAGGTCGGGTGGGGAACTTACATTGAAGCATGTAGATAGCATCTAACATCCCCAATTACTCAGTTATTTAATGTTTTGGTTCTGCCTCCTATTTTTCTTTGTCAAGGAATATACCCAATTATACCTTTTTAATAAATTATTTTGTAGTCTGATTTGGGGACGGGAATTCATCCCTCCCCAGTTTCGCCTGCTTTCTATCGCTACAAGCCCGTCACATCGAAAGAGGCCCATTCTCATGAAGAGTATATATTACACTCAGCTAGAAGTTGATGTTACTAACATTTTCAAATGTTCTACTAACATATATGAGGCGCCGTTTGTGACAATATTGTCAACGACAAATATATAGAGTTAAAACCAAAATATAAAGTCGCCGTTTGTGAAAATATTGTCAACGACAAATATATAGAGTTAAAACCAAAATATAAAGTCGCCGTTTGTGAAAATATTGTCAACGACAAATATATAGAGTTAAAACCAAAATATAAAGTCGGGCCTATAAATAGGGCCTATATATAAAGTTATTTTTTTTTTTTTTTTATAAATATTTTTTTAAGATAAATAACGATAGGAAGTTAAGACGTTAAATTTAACGTAAATATAAAGTACACGAACAAACTTAAATAAAGTGTACATGTAAACCGCAATCGATGTGCGCGCGAGTGATACTGGTTAATCAAAACTGCAACTGGGTTCTGAAGCGAAACTATGACATCGGTGAAAGCCACTCGCATGTCACAGATGTGGCGAATCAAACAATAAGATCACGTACCTGAACATATATCAGTTCACTGCCATAGTGATTTAGTAAAGGCCTATTCCAATTTTCAACAATTACTGTTATCATTTACAATCGTACTTCAGAGTTATCACATCAATTAGATATAAATACATCTACTTATAAATCACCATAAGATATCCTAGCCTGCAGCCAATATCACGGCCTGTCCCTTAGATGTTCAATCTACGATTCCGCCGGCCAAGTCGCTGGTTGCTATTTGCCGCATAAAAACATCAACAGAAGTTGAAATAAAACATGCGCAATAACGATGCATTAATTATGCGCAACACAAATATTAGGCAATTTGAAATCATACTGAATATGAGCATATTTCATTGATCAGAATCTGATCATTCATAGCCTAGTTATAGGATTTGGAATTATATTGTCGTTTTGTATATTTTATCGTTTTTCGATAATTTCCGAATTTCCAAACGAGACAAAAATTTGCAGGGAACTTGGTATAAGTACAGCGAATGTGGAAACTAATGGGTCATGAGGAACCGGTTGCACTATGCTTGTATCATCAAACGTACCGCTCTCAAATTATGAAAGAACCATGGCGTATACTGTGGGAACCACCAGTGTGGATTGTACTGTTGCGTTCACCGTTCCTCGTTTACATTATCGAGATCATTTATTATAGCATGATACGCTTACTTGATCTCAAACTTTTTAGGTTTTAAGTTAGTATAACGTAAGTAGAATAAAATAAACTGTTGATATTCGTAAGCGCTAGGTACTGGGTTCAATCCCTGGCCGGGTCATACCAAAGACTTGAAAAATGGAACTTGTTGCTTGCTCGCTTACGCTCAGTATTAAGAGGATAGAACAAGGACGGTGTCAGTATAATGTGACTGAGTGGGGTGTCATGTTTGCCTACGGAATGATATTTCGGTGGGACAGCAGTATAAAATGGCAGCATTAGATCTGCTCGGTTACAAGTAGTTAACCACACCCCTCTCACTCACCTCCCTTCCCTTCCCCGTCGTGATATAGCTGAAAAAATGTTGAAAGCGACGTTAAACCCTATTCACTCACTCGTCAGCGTATATAATAGGGTTAATATCGATGCTCGTCAAGAACCCCACGCGTATTGAAGATCAATTAGCGATTAGCACGCAGGGGTAAAACGGCTTCGACTGATTCCTTAGTTACTAGTAACAGCTTCGAGGCAGCGCAAAAGTGAAAAAAGGCCAATCTAGTATTCTTCATGAGCCATTAGTTTCCATATTCGCTGTACTTATACCAAGTACAAATTTTCGTCTTGTTTGGAAATGCGGAAATTATCGAAAAACGATAAAATATACAAAAACGACAATATAATTACAAATCCTATAACTAAGCTATCAATGGTCATATTCTGATCAATGTTATATGCTCATATTCAGTATGATTTCAAATTGCCTAATATTTGTGCTGCGCATAATTAATACATCGTTATTGCGCATGTTTTATTTCAACTTCTGTTGATGTTTTTATGCGGCAAATAGCAACCAGCGACTTGGCCGGCGGAATCGTGGATTGAACATCAAAGGGACAGGCTATGATATTGGCTGCAGGCTAGGATATCTTATGGTGATTTATAAGTAGATGTATTTATATCTAATTGATGTGATAACTCTGAAGTACGATTGTAAATGATAACAGTAATTGTTGAAAATTGGAATAGGCCTTTACTAAATCACTATGGCAGTGAACTGATATATGTTCAGGTACGTGATCTTATTGTTTGATTCGCCACATCTGTGACATGCGAGTGGCTTTCACCGCTGTCATAGTTTCGCTTCAGAACCCAGTTGCAGTTTTGATTAACCAGTATCACTCGCGCGCACATCGATTGCGGTTTACATGTACACTTTATTTAAGTTTGTTCGTGTACTTTATATTTACGTTAAATTTAACGTCTTAACTTCCTATCGTTATTTATGTTAAAAAAATATTTATAAAAATAAAAAAAAAACTTTATATATAGGCCCTATTTATTTCGTTTTATATATATTTACAAAGGTTTTAACTATATATTTGTGTTTGACAATATTTTCACAAACGGCGACTTTATATTTTGGTTTTAACTCTATATATTTGTCGTTGACAATATTTTCACAAACGGCGACTTTATATTTTGGTTTTAACTCTATATATTTGTCGTTGACAATATTGTCACAAACGGCGCCTCATAAACATAGGCCAGTTTATTACCGTCCTAAATGGGCTTTCTCACAACAAAAACCGCTCTCTGCATTACTTTTCGGAGAGGTCTGACCAGAAACAAAGAATGATTGTATCCTAACCCTATGATTTTTAGCAGTCGTATATAATATAACGTCCGTAAAACTCTCCATGGAAACGTGCCATGAAATCTGACTTCGACTTTCAGAGATCTCTCGCTGACAGTGTCTAATTTGTGCCCTATCAATCGAATACCGGTATTGAAATTGAGAGAACAAGTTACAAATTAGTGAGGTATGTAAGAGGTGAGAAACATTTATATTTCATACGACTCCACAGGGTAGCCTCCCTCGGCACGTCAACTTCAGACCAGAATACGAAGGATTCTAAGACGTAGTCTTGGTATCTCGGTCGCGTTTTTATTGTAGCTGTTGGGCTTTTAGTACATGAATACATATACTTCTATCCAAATTATTTTTCATGTCATTTTCTAGTGTGTACTGTATCTCAGTTACACTTTGATTGTGAATTTTTATTTAAAAAAATCGGAGATCTAGTATTACATGATGTGGGAAAAAAACATAGTACTCTATCTTGCACACTACGATCGTGCTTTATATCTATGTGAAAAATGGCAACACAATATATCAACAGCATATAGGTATCCCAATGGGTATCTCTGTTGGTTGACCTGTATCTGTTCTCTTATGAATACGACTATATGCAGGCGCTTTCAAAAACCGATCCATTCAAATCCCGTTCCACCTTATTCACCAAACGTTACATAGACGATCTTCTCGTTGTGGACAATCAAATTTGAATGACACAGTGAATGATATGTACCGACCTTCACTGGATTTAAGAGAAATAACAGATAGCCCTAACGGCACATCATATTTAGACCTATATCTCTATAAAAGTGAAGCGGACCTTCCCTCTCGTCGATTTTATGACAAAAGAGAGAATTACAATATTGAAATCGTAAACGATCCTTTTCTGGACAGTAATATTTCAGTGGGACCTGCATATGGCGAATACATGTCTCGCCTTGTAGCATTTGCTAGATCCTGTGTTAAATGCGACTATTTTAATCAACGTCACAAAACATTATTGCAGGAACTTATAAAACATGGCTATATCACCAAGCGCCTCCACTCAAAGTTTCTCAATTTTGGCGATACATATCGCATGCGGATAGCAAAATACGAGCAAGGCGTGGAAGATCTATGGCGTTACGTTTCCAAACTTGTGTCTAATTCCGCTTAATCCGGGGCTAGAGGCCGTATGAGCCCATGTACTTCCAGATCCTCATGGTGTTCATATGAACAACACAATCATAGCGTGACTGTGATACATCATTATCTAGATGACTTTACAGCGAATATCAATTAAACGAAATTTTTGATAATTGCAAAATCTTTGACGCTTCCCGACATTGGTCTGAAGTACTTTATCCAGAGGCTTTGGCCATTAGAATGGACTCCTCTGCATTTGACCATGGGCTAAACTACTTCAAAGAACTTCTCTCTTTTACAGTGTAGGCCTACGTTATCCCCGGTTTTTCGGCCGTTATAGTTTGAATTCCGACATAAAATTTCACTGACATCACCGAGGTCCAAGCAAAGCCAATATGTTATTTCGCTCATTGAGTTATAAGCGGTATTTCGGCATTTTATTACATCCGCTTCTTTAATGAATTGCGTTTTAATACTTTGTGAAACTTTGTTCACAATCGCAGCCTCTAATCGATTTAAATATCCTAATATTGTCTGGCATATTATATAAATACGCTGTGTTGCCTGTTGTGTTCATTTCTGACGAGGTCAGAACTCTATGTTGAAATATTGACACAAAAGATGTCTTTGTGTTCTCTATTCGGAGTTACATTATTGCTGCATTACATGAAACTGCTCAGCGGCATCTCTAATTTGTATATCATCCATAAATTGACTGACTTTCTTGGAGATACTTTACAACGATTTATATGGATTAAGAATACTGATCAGCGATACAGATTTTATATTTTTGGAATATCATGATGTCTTGTCGGCATCATTGAAAACTATTGCTTCTCTCTTGCAGGAAACTAGCCTATGTTTATGTATACTATGGTTGTCTTTTTGAATTTGGTGCTAATACTGTTATATGGAATAGGTCTTTGGATTATGGACGCGGATATTCTTTAATGGACGACGGTTGAATTATGAATCTCGGGGTTAAGATTGTATTTGAAATCCAAGAAAGGAAATCTTGAATTTGAAAATATTAACTTTCGACAGATGAAAATCTAGTCAATACAGTTATGTAAAAGATCGGAAATAATTGACCAAAAACATTCGTCGGATCAATACAGACAAAGCAATAGAAAACAACAAAATAAATTAACAGGAAAGCCCATGTCCAACCATAATGTAATATAATTATACACGTCAGGAATTTTGATTGAAAATGTGAATTTCCTGACTTTCCCACATCTCTGCGTCTTGCATATCGCTCCAATCTATGTCTTCCGCATACATGGTGTGTATGCTACGGAGCCGTAAAAGGGACATGCTCCGATATGCACATATTAAGTGCGACCCCCAGTTATTAACTGCGACCTGCACTTATTTTTTTTTTTATTTTTTTTTATTTTCTTTTTATTTTTATTTGTTTTTTGTTTGTTTTTTTGTTTTTTTTATATTCCGAGTTTATTCAAATATAATATGTACTGTGCAACAATATAGGTACAACATAGAAAAAACAGGCAATCAATATTCGTATTAAGTCATCAGTGTATGGAAGTATTACATCCGTGGTTGTTTAAAAAGTTCTACCCATTTACCCACCCCACTTGTCATCCAATTGCTGTCTATTTTTAAAGAATACAGTTTTTTCTATCGTGTAATAATATTCTAAATCTTTATAGAACAGACGTATATTTGGAATTATTCCCTGGCATCTACTACGATACAAGTAAAATTTTGCCAATAATATAACCATGTTACATTGGCTACTGTGTCCCAACAAACCAAATATAATATTCTCTAAGGACATAGATATTCTATATCCAAAAACCGTTTCAATTCTATCATTCAGCAATTGCCAGAATAGTTGAGACTGTTGACAATCCCAGAACAGATGTACTATTGTCTCCTTATAAAGTTTACAAAAAGTACACAAATCATTTTCACTAATATTAATTTTGCATAAATAAGAATTTGTTGCAATAATTCTATGATTAATTCGAAATTGAAACCATCGTAATTTTGTATCCTTCATAATGAAGATCGGTAGTTTATAAACTTTTCCCCACCATACTGGTGATTTTTCACCTATTATTAATTCCCATTTTCTTTGTGATTTTACGTCTAAATTTTTTATTTTTCCCAAAAAAGTTTTAGCTATATGATATGTGCCTTTAGATGTTTTGACTAATAGCAAAATGTGTTCGGGGATGAACGGTAACACAGTTTCCTGAACCTCTACATGTACACAGTTCTTCTTAAACAATTTAGTAATTGAGCTCCGTATTCCTAAAAAGCTTATATAACAAGGTCTAAGGCCAAATTTCTCACAAAACTGGGCGTAATCAATCAACCTTCCATCATTATTCAAAAAATCGTAAGCATATAAAACACCTTTCTGGGCCCATCTCTTATAGAATACTGGCGCTCTACCAACTTGAATTAAGTTGTTGTACCATACAGGCTGATATATACAGTTTTGAACATTTACATTGAAACATTGTACATATTCTTTCCAAAATTGAAAAACCTCGCTCCAAAATTTATTATATATTTTCGGTATCAAAATGTCCAAAAAATAACTGCCATATACGAAAATTCCATTTAAACTATCACCAAGACTCTCTCGTAGTAAAGTTTGCCAGGTGGTAGTCCTGCTGTATAATATTCTTCTCACCCATGTAATTTTTAAAGATTTATTAAATATTAATAAATCGACCATGCGCAGGCCCCCTCCGCTGTAATCTTGCACCATAATGTTTCTAGCCACTTTATCAGGAACATTACCCCAAATAAACCGAAACAAACGAGAATTTAACTTTTTCAAGAAATCTCCTTTTGGGGTGGGGAGACTAGTTAATAAATGTGTTATTTTGGATATGATCAACTGCTTTACCACAACAATTCGTCCATTCACGGTGAGTTTTCGCCTTTTCCAATTCTTAATCAAATATTCTATTTCTCTCAGTTTGGGGGAAAAATTCTCCTCGACCATTTTGTCCAGGTCTGTACAAAATATTATTCCCAATAAACTCATTTTATCTGTCCAGTTCAAATTTTCATCGTTACAAATTCTTTCATCTGAACCACGTTTCGAGCCTATCCACATAGCTTGTGTTTTATCTATATTAATAACAAGTCCGGATATTCTTGAAAACTTTCCCAATAGGGCCAGGGTGGATCTCAAGGAACGCTCAGAGCCATCAAGTATAATTGTCGTATCATCTGCATATTGAGACAATTTATATTCCACATCTTCTTGATAAATCCCCACCACTTCATGTTCTGAACGAAGCATGATTCCAAAAATTTCTACACATAGTAGGAATAAATAGGGAGAAAGAGGATCACCTTGACGACACCCTCTACCTAACATAAAAGAAGGTGTCATATGCCCATTAACGGATACCTGCGAAAAAACATTGTTATAAAGAGTTGTGACCCAGTTTTGAATAGAAGGCCCAAAATTGAACATTTGTAATACTTTATGTATAAATTCCCAAGACACTGAATCAAAGGCCTTTTCAAAATCTATAGATAATATCATACCAGGTACATCCTTTTCTTCTGCCATGGCTATAATATCGTAGATTAACCTAGTATTTTCCCCTATAAACCGACCCGATAGAAACCCCTTTTGATCCATATGAATTAAATTATCAAGAACTTTTTTGATGCGACCTGCTATACAAGCTGATGCAATTTTATAAGTACAATTTAACAATGTTATTGGCCTCCAATTTTTTAAGTGATCCCTAGCTTTTCCATCTTTCGGAATCATGGTTATTATTCCAGTTCGCTGCGTTATAGATAATTCCCCCTTTCGATAGCCCTCATTCACTGCCCTAAGCCAAAATCTCCCTAAATCTATCCAAAATTTTTTCAAGAACTCCGCACTAAATCCATCTGATCCGGGACTCCTATTATTCTTCATTTTTTAAAATATAGTTAGGGCTTCACTATACAATATAGAACCTTCCATCTCGTCCGCAACTTCCGTTGACAACTTTGGAAAATCATATTTTTCAGCAAAACTTTCTATGTCAAATTTTTCTAATAGAGTATCTTTCGATTTGTACAAGTTCTTATAAAAGTCGTGAATTAAAGACTGAATCTTATTTGGATCCTCAACTATTCCGTCATCACTGCTAAGTCTTGAAATACTTTTGTTTACAAAATTTCTCTTCTCCAAGGAACAGAAATACCTACTGGGTTTTTCACCATGTTCAATCCATTGTGCCCTTGATCTTATCAAAACTCCGTCCATTTTAGTTTTCCGTATCAACTCAAGCTCTTTTTTCGAATCGAGCAGTGCCTCGTTCAATATTGTGTCTGCATCTTCATCAACTATTCGTTCTAAAATATTAACAGTTTTCTCCAACTCATTTTCTTTACTTATTCTCTCTCTCTTCTTTTTAGCTGAATAGGGAATGGTTTTAGATCGAATATTTAACAGAAGAGTTTCAAAAAACAATTGGTCCGAAATAGAGAGTTGTAAGTCTTGATTAGGTATATTTTCCACAGATTCTCTAACATAAGGACTAGCCGCATATTGTTCTTTTGTTTTCAATATTTCTTCTTTGACAATCTTACAGTACGCAGGATCCGACAAGAGGGAGTTATTAAATTTCCAGGGACCTTTTCCTGATTTCACTGTATTTAATTTCAATTCTAAAGTAATCATAGAATGGTCGGTTCTATAGCCAGCGAAAGTATCCGCTTCTACAACACTGTTTAAAAGTTCCTCCGAGATTAGAAAATAATCTAGTCTGGCTTGTTTCACAGGATTTCGTCGTCTCCAAGTAAATCTACGGGTTGTAGGATTGTATATCCGCCATGGGTCACAAAGGTTATATTCACTTTTCAACAAAAGAAGTTCCTGTCTGGACTTGGGATTATTAATTGATACATAATTGAAATAGTCTAAACCTGGATCTTGAACTAAGTTGAAATCTCCACAAATTATATAAAAAGCATTATCTATCTCATCCATTTTTTCCTTAAGTGTACTATAAAAGCTGGGTGTATCTTCATTAGGTCCATACAAATTGACTAAGGTCAGTCTATATCCATTCACACTGATGTCTAGTAATAAGCAGTTTCCCTTGTCATACTTAATTTCACGATGAACATTAAATTCAAAATTTTTATTAAACAGAATTGCAACACCTCTGGAATTTGATGAAACCGAATTAAAGTAACCATCGCAACCCCATTCAATTAAAATATCCTCAAATTCACTTTCCATAAAATGAACATCCTGAAGACAACACACTGCATATTTTTTACCTTGCAGATAATTGAAAACATCTTTACGTTTCTCAGATCCACCCAGGCCCTGACAGTTCATGCTAATAATACTTAAATTTTCCATGACAAAAATTGTTTTTTTTTAAAGACTTGTTTACGAATTGTTTACTACGTAAATGCATATTCCACCAGCCTGTGGAGACCCATACTATAGTATACCAAGGCTCCATATAACGTAATTTACCTGTATACAATAAAATATTATTATTGAACAAACTCGGAAATATATATAGATAGAAAGGCAAGCACAAAGCTATACAATTCGGCCTCACGGAGAAAAATAGAGACCGACCTCCTTTGTCCAAATAGGACAAAAGGAAACAATAAAAAAGACTCGCGACTCCCAGACACATCAATCTGACAGCCTGTCTGGTTGGAGAGGTCGCCACGCATATAACCTTCATATAACATTACACCAAATTGTCGAACGGGTGTTGCTATACACAAAAAGAAATACATTCATACTGCAAGTCGACAGTCTCAGCCGGCATATTGGATCAAAACCTACAATCTAGATCATCTACTTCTAATCATTTGAAGTTACATTTACTGTAATAACTCATTGGAGAATTGTATTAGCATGTAAAACGCCAGCATGATCAATTCCTATCAGTCTGGTATAGTTAATAATCGCATATACCTGTACCGAATTCTAACATTGTTCAGTTGTAAACAATTGAGTATTTAATATCAATTCGTCGAAACGTTTTAACCTAGAAGACTCTACTTGCCAAATTACTATCAGCCAACCGTTAACTTCAGTCCACATATTCCACTTTAGCAAACATATTGCTTCTGTATGATCTTATTGAATACAAATAAGCGGAGATTAACTACAGATCTGCAACTACAGACCAAGGGATAAAAAAATAATATTTAATTATTCATTGAGTCAATTGATTATTTTCTTCATTTTTTATCATCAATTTATGTTCATTCTCAAGTGTCAGCTGATAAAATTCATGCCTGTAATATGTAACAATTGGCCAATTAGAGTTTAATCACTTGTTTTTCCCATTCTGTATTGAAATTAATTACAAGCAATCCATTACATTACTGTTATTTAAATCCAGAAATCACATCATTAAATGTAATATAATCTATCTTTTCAATATGAACTTATTTAATCCAACTTATTTAATCCAGACCTGCACTTCTTAATTGCGACCCTCAGTTAATAACTGCGATCCCCAGTTAATAACTGCGATCCGCACTTACTAACTGAGGGTCGCAGTTAGTACAAGTGCGGGTCGCAGTTAATAACTGGGAGTCGCAGTTAATAAGTGCGGATCAGAGCATGTCCCTTTTACGGCTCGGGACATCGGAGGTATACTCCCAGTTAAAAACTACGACCCGCACTTATTAACTGCGACCCGCACTTACTAACTGCGACCCTAGTTAGTAAGTGCGGGTCGCAGTTAATAACTGAGGGTCGCAGTTAATAAGTGCGCATCGTAGTTATTAACTGGGAGTATACCTCCGATGTCCCTTTTACGGCTCCGTAGTATGCGGCTTAAAGCCTTATGTATCAGTTTCCAACTTCTGGACGCCAGTGAACGCTAGTGCAAATAAACCTGAACAAACCAAATAGGGAGGTAATTTATACGGATATATTTTAGTGCGTATAAGGGACAGTCAGTCCATCTGCAAATGACTTCAGTTTGACGATCATCCTAACCGGTATTTATATATTGGAGATATACAGATAGGTGTAGCGCACACATCTATCTATTTGTCTGATGGAGGTAGCGCACACATTTATCTATTTGTCTGATGGAGGTCTGGATTTCAGGTAGTCGCTCAGTTTGGGTAGTTCTTCAATCCGTGTGCTGTGCGCCTTGAGCTCCGGAGCATGGTCAAACAATGTTGGAATTTTGACAAGCAACTTATCGAGTATGTTAAACACTGCTAGATCCGCCCATGTTACCTACAAGAAGAATTAACAAAGTTCAATAATAATATTTTAGGTTCCATTATTCCACAAGCGGCTGGAAGCTTCCCCAAAGGAACATCATGGACTATACCACTACAACTGATAGCCTTTCTTAATATCGCGTCACACAGGGACAATAATACCCATCATTTAGGTAACAATTAGAGGGAATTCGATTACGAGGATGTTAATTGATATTTGAACAATTAATTACAAGCGTCTGGTCGGTCATTCATTATTCAGCCGTCGTCCATTAAATAATATCCACGTCCATAATCCAAAGACCTATTTCATATTCCATAAAACAGGATTAGCACCAAATTTAAAAATCAATCATAGTATATATATACATAGACTAGCTTCGTGCAAAAGAGAAGCCGTCAACACTTTTCAATGATGCCAACAAGACATCATTATGTTCCACAATTATCAAAATCGTCTCGCTGATCGCAGTATCCGCCTGAGCTAGTGGTTCGTCCGTGTTCAAGAGTCTGCGCATGCGCAGTCTGGTCGTAGTATAGAAAGCAGGCATGTTGGGGGATGCGTGAGGGTGTGTGTGTGTGTGACCCACCCCTATGGGTCCATGGTTGTGGTTGGGTGGTGGTGTGGGTTCTGCGCACAGACGTCACTTCCGGGTTTCACTAAAACTACCTTCGAACACAGAAGAGTTCCAATTTTTGCTTAGACGTAGGATCCGTGTTTTCCCCGGCCCGGCCCGCCCCGCCCCGCCCCGGCCGCAGCGCGCGCGCGGGTTATCCGGAAGTGCGCGGCATCACCGGAAGTGCGCGGGTGAATTTCGGATTATCCTAGGCCACTGATTGGCTAATACGGTGTTCAAAGCCAGTTTTCACCGAATGCCCACATGTCTGTTATAGCCTTCATGCATTATACTCATATAGAAAACACACACAAGACAAGGTTTTGTTTTTTGATGAGATCTCATTTTGTTTCTCACTCCACCTGTGGCTCTTGTAACTTGTAACTCCTCGTCAAATGTTGGAATGCCCGCTCGTAACCTAGATCCTAGATCTAGATCCTGTGTTAAAGGTGACGATTTTAATCAACGTCACAAAACATTGTTACAGAAACTTATAAAACAGGGCTATTCCACCAAACGCCTCCACTCAAAGTTTCTCAAATTTGGCGATACATATCGCATGCTGATAAAAAAAATACGAACGTAGCGTGCAAGATCTATGGCGCTACTTTTCGTAACTTGTGTCTAATTCCGCGTAACCCGGGGCTAGGGGTCGTATGAACCCATGTACTTCAAGATCCTCATGGTACTCATATGAACAGTCACAATCAAAGCGTGACTGAGATACATCATTCTTTAGATGACGACTTTACAACGAATATTATGGATTAAGAATACTGATCAGCGATACGGATTTGATATTTTTGGAACATCATGATGTCTTGCCGGCATCATTGAAAACTGTTGACCGCTTCTCTCTTGCAGGAAACAAGCCTATGTGTATGTATACTATGATTGTCTTTTTGAATTTGTTCTGTTATATGGAATAGGTCTTTGGATTATGGACGCGGATATTCTCTAATGGACGACGGCTGAATTATGGATGACGGATTAGACGCTTGTAATGTACTTGGTCTGATTTCATTGGCTCTCTATTTTACTGCAGTGCTCTTGCATTGTTTTCTGGACATTGATGGGTTACATTTGGTCCCATCCTAGGCCACTGATTGGCTACTTTTCTCATTCATTGACCGAATCCCCACATGTCTGTTATAGCCTTCATGCACTATGCTCATATAGAAAACACACAAGACAGGGTTTTTTGGTGAGATCTCATTTTTTGTATTCAGTGAACAACAACAAAGTGAGAACAACCACGTGAAAACTGAAGCCCAGAACAGGGGGCTTGTACATTGAAAGAACTGAAGCCCAGAACAGGGGGCTTGTACATTGAAAGAACTGAAGCCCAGAACAGGGGGGCTTGTAAACTTAAGCCCAGAACAGGGGGCTTGTACATTGAAATAACTTAAGCCCAGAACGGGGCTTGTACATTGAAATGATGGGCGGCCCAGTCATATACGAGTACATCGTGGTCCTCGGCCTTGGGGTACTCGTCAAACATCTGTACGATGGTAGATAAGGTCCTTCCCCGGCATCGATGGTACAGGTAAAACAAGCAATATTGTCCGCACACGCTACTGGTCAGGCTTTGCAACGTTTGACTGTTCCAACACCACGTCTCTGTGCCTTGATCCATGAAGTCTGTTAAATCGGGATGGAGGGGTGGCAGGCCGTACGGGTCAAAGTATTCGCCCTGCTGTTCTGTCAAGTACACGGCCACCCAATGTTCACCGGGCCGATCCATCGGGTCCGTGTTAAGAACGTAAGCAGCAGGATACATACGGTCTAATGGGAACACATCTCGGGCGAACACCCCTTGAAAGACCATACGTGTCCCTGGGTCATTCTCCAGCACGGTGGTTATCTGGTCTGTATCCATGTTAGGTGGAAAAGTCACACAGGACGTTGCGCGCCTTGTCCACTTGAATGATGTTGTCAAACTCGGCGTAGCAGATCACATTGACGGTGGTCCCGAGGGCTCGTGCAAAGTGGATTTCCAACCGTAAATTGCCTTGCTTGGCCAGGGCCAGCTGATGGTCGTTCTCTAAGGTGGGGGTCAGATCGAAACAGAACAACGTGTATCCGTTCGCGTAGTCCTCCCGACTGATCATATTCCCTTCGTCCTGGTTGATTTGACCGGTGGCTGTAAACAGGCTCTGATAGGCTCGAATGAAATTCCTGCTCCCAAAGTTCGGTGTTAAGGCCGTGGCTGGGACCTGTTGTCCATCCACATGCAGGGCCACAAAATTGATGCCGAAATGTTGGAAGTCAAACGGATTTTCTGGGTAGGCTCCGCTGAAACTGGTATTTTCCACACAGGCCAGGATCAATCGCTTGGGTAGTTCCCCCAGGAACAGGTTTTCTTTGTTGGTGCTCATATTTCCAGCAGGCACAGAGAACACTTTGGTTTGTACACGTCGGATAGGGTACTGGGCTGGTTTTGTTGCCAAGGCTTTCATGTGTCCCAATTGAACGGCTGGATTCGGTTTCACTTTTCGGACATACAGGACTGCGTCTTGGATAACAATCTCATAGTCAGCTGCATGCTCTTCTACGTTAGTGGCCATCAAGGCGAAGCGTCCGTATCAGTCGGATTTTGATGGGGATCTTGTTCAAGAGGTACCGGTCTTGCATGAACATGTCTGCGTGTAGTCGACCCATGAGATCCACCGAGGCACCGTTCGCAGTGAAAGCCTTCCGTTTGTTATATCCCACATTGTCCACCGTGTCCATGTGCTCGGGTGTGTCCTGGTACAATAAAGCGGCTGTCAGCTGAGATTTTTTAACCTCTCGGTCATACGACAACAGTGTCTCGATGTAGGCTCGATAGGGGTACGTGTTGGTCGAGTTACTGATGAGTTTGTCGCTGAGAAAAATATCCACCTGTTGAAACATCGAGTGCAGCCAGAGATTCGTCGGGCCCACCGTTGCAGCTTGGATGATTCTGGAGCCATCCCCATTGACGTATGTATGTATGGGCTAAATCCACATAGGCCGTATCCGCATTACTGATGTTGAGCTCGATGGGCCCTGTTTCGTTGATGCTGGAGAGAGGGAGATGCTCCACCCATAATCCTTGTTCGGCACTGGTCTGTGTGGGCGGCACGGTCCACAAATCAAATTCACTGTTGGTGGAGGGACAGGACTCTACGTGGATTAAGGACATGGTTAAGAAAAGATATCCTGCGTCTTCGATGTGCGTCGTCGCTGGGTCGGTCGTCGACTGGTGCGTGGTCTCGGTGGGGCAGGTCTTTTATTCCCTACGGTGCGTTGTGCTTTGGCCACCAAGACGCCTCCCGCTTCTTTGGCCCGCCGTTTCAAGGCTTCTTTGGGTGCCGTGCCCCCAAGACATTACCGGCCACTTGCAGTCCACTGCGTACCGCTTGTTTGCCGATCGCTTTCACCCCACGCGTCACCAAGGGCAGGAACGTTTTGACGATGCTGCCGAGTATGTTCCCCAGCCCATGTCCTCGTTGCATGCGTGCACCGCTAAAGACCGGAAAGCCACCCCCGGCCTGTTGGGCATAATAGTCCATATAGCTGCGTGCATAGCACTCGTAAGGTACTTTCATTATGCAAAGTGGGGAGCACGTGCTTGTCGAAAATGAAGTGTCAGTACCACTTTTCCTCGTTCGAATGCCACCGGTCGTCCCGTGTCGTCTCTTATATCCACCGTGATAGTGTTGATGTCGGTTTGTCGTACGGGCAGGTAGAGCATGTGGGTGAAACTGTGGGTTATTTCATCTCCATACGTCGTTTTAATGGGGACCACCCGTAACAGAGGTGTGTTGATATCGCCCACGATGTGGTTGTCGACTACGTCCGAGTAGACGTAGAGTCCATACATACCCGACTTCATATCCATCGGGATCTAGCCATGGTCCTCGAATGGACCCGTGTAGGTCGCGTGAGCGAGACCCAGCATTTGCTGTAGGATAGGACTCAGTACGACACTCACGTTGGCGGTGAGAAGGATCTGTGCCTTGTCGTTGTGTGCGTTGTAATCGAAGTCCACGTGATTCTTGAAGGGAAAGGATTTGATGGGTTTTGAAGTATTCGTGACTTCCCGTAGAGCCTTATAATGCAACAGTCTTGTCAGCCCAGCCATGAACTCCTTGGGGGTATCGTATTGGCCTTCGGGGAGGGTGAGTCGGGTGTTTTTGCCTTCGTAGGTCATCTCGTACCACACTTCATTGGCTTGCACGTTGTACCACGAGTAAGGGTATTGGATATCCACGAGGCCACATTCCCATCGTCCACGTAAATGCAACGGTTGCGGTAACTGGGTGACGTACTTGGCCAAGGTGTTGTCAGGAAACACATCCAGCAAACTGTTACTGGGTAGGGTGAGGTAAAACATGGCGACTGAACTGTCCTGCTGCTGCTGTTGGTTTTAATAGGTGTTCCAGGCCTTGGGCGGTTGTGTCCGTCGTCGTGTTCGTCGCGGTGACTTGCTACGTGTCACGGCTCTGGAGATGTGGGGTGTCCTGATCAAGGATGGTTTTTTAAAGGCCTGAAAAGAAGGTGCCCGTTGTGGTGGTGTTTTGGGGGGTGACTCCGGTTTCCATTCGGCTTCCCAAGAAGGTAGTGGGCCACTCGGTGATTGCTGGGTCCGCTGCATAAAGGCCCAGCGGTGGGGGTTCCCCACCAATTCCTGTGGTACATGCATGTCTTTCAAGCCTTGAGCGAAGACCTCCCATCCTCTAGGATCCGTGTGCGACCTGCGTTGACGCATCAGGTCATTCACTAAATCCGTCATGTGGGTACCGGGGACCACCTGATTCTGTACCACGAGTTCGCCTTTATCATTCCAAGTCATGTTAGAATTCTGTTTCATCCGTTGTAATACCAGGCCAGCTTGTTTCTTGAACGATGCAGGTACACTCTTCAGGACTTCATCTTCCACCCACTGTGGGGCTGTGGGTGGTACCCCTGGTAATGGCGGCTGTTGGAGCTGTACTGAGGTCGGCGGCGTGTTGCGTGGTGGTGGTGGTGGTGGTAGTGCTGGGGTAGAGAGGGTTTTGTATTGGTCCATGAACGTCATGTACCGTTGAAGCGTCTCATTGTACCGTTGTACTTTCTCACTGTCGCTTAATCCCGGTCTTTGTAAGATCTGTTGCATCTCTTCATCGAGGGTGTTTATGGTCTTCACCGTAGGTGGAACAGGATAGGGCGATTGGAGGTTTTGAAGGAGCCGTGGTTCGACGAGGACCAATGTTTTCGTGTGGTTCATTGTCGGCCGAAGAGTCCACCCAATACTGGACCCAACACGGAAGCGGCCAACGATGCTAAGATGGCCCCGAGAAAGCCGCCTTTCTGTAACACCTTTTTCTTTTGTGTTTGAGAGACTCGCTTCTGGACTAAGGTTCGGAGACCTGTCTTATGCTTGGTCAACTTGGTCTTCTGAGCCGGAGTCAGTGGTACGTTGCCTTTTAACAGGTTGTACCCGATCTCGCACAGACAGCGTACAAGGTCAGGGTCCGCACCGCGTACAATGGTTCAGACCAACTCGGGTGGGGCCGTCTTCAATACACGGAGCGTCGGGGCGTGCTTCCGTACTCGCGCAGACATCATGTACAACTAATGCTAGATCCCACAACTCGGCTCTTTTTATCTACCTCAGAGAACAGAGACAAAGTCAACCATGCTGTGGTATTAATTCTTTTTATTATCCCCATCATCAAACACACACTCCAGCTGGGGGAGCCACTGTGGGTGTGTTTAAATTATTTTTGCATGTACACGTGGTGGGCCTCTCCGGGAAAGATGCCGGTCCGTAGTCGAAGGTGATCGGGGGTGGCTTGCTTGAGGTCGAAGAGCATATACCCGTGCTGAGGGGTTGTCGCATCTTTAAAGGCTTCCAACGCAAACGGTGTGCGGCCGGGATACATCTGTCTCGCCAGGTGCAGCAGTTGAGTGGTATCTCTCGGGTTTTTGATGATGGCTGCCTTTGGTAAAGAGTTGGGTGACGCGCGCATCCGTCTCCGCCATGAGATCATCCAGTACCACCAAGGTGTCGGGTTCCAAATCGGCCAGGTTAGGTAGGCCTTCCACGAACGTGATATGGGGCATTGCTGCATACGCTGCCTGCCATTCTCCATAACACCACACGACTCGGGCAATGGGTGGGGTGATCATGCTGTCGGCGTGTTAAAGGAGCTTCCTGACGACGTGCGTTTTGCCGGAGCCCGCCGGTCCTGCGATGACGCAAGTGAAGGGATGCTGCCACCGAGGGTCCGTGGTTTGACCTGTATGCGCTGTCGTGGTAACCCGCTCTTGTAAATTTGGTACGAGTGAACTGGAGTGGTGGTGGGTACAACGCCGGTCGTCGTTGTCTGTTCACTGTGAGTGCTGGTGGTGGGTACAACGTCGGTCGTCGTTGTCTGTTCACTGTGAGGGATGAAATCCGGTGGGTTTTCAGACGTAGTGGGTGTACTTGGTGTAGATGTTGACTGTATACTTGGTGTGGAGCCCGATGTGGCTTGTATACGTGGTGTGGTGGTGATGACTGGGCTCGTTTCGATCACGGGGTTGACTGGTGTAGAGAAGGTCTGTAGACTGGTTTGACTGGTGGCTGGAGTTCTAAGTTGGTTAAGTAGAGTGCTGAGATAGGCTACGTCGTAAAACACTCCTCCGTACAACACACTCAGCAGGATTAGCACTATGGCCACAAAGCCCACTTGTGCTTTGCGCATTTTGGGAGACGCTGTGTTCAGAGGCAGCTGCTGTTGGTCCATAGCGCCGTGTTCATGGTCGAACGTGGAATGAAGGATGACGGTAGTGGTGTCTGGCTTTATAGTCGTTTCACCTGGTTGGCCTCGACCCAGGAATTGAAGGAACTGGGCCAGCCTTGCCATTTGACGAAATGAAACAGTTTGCCACGGCGGCGTTCCGTTTTCAAAATCTGCTCTACCGTGTAGTAGTCTTGCTTTGTTTTTACGACAGGCTGTAATTCCGTGTCGTAAAACGTCCCTAGCAACGGTTCCCCTTGAAGATCTTCCAGTTCATAGACTCGCTGCTGTCGGGGTAGGCGCCGTTTAATCAGGAAGTGCTCATCGCTCCAGTTGGGCAAGTAACTTTTCTCGAAATTGACCTTTGACTTTACTGATCCGTACAGGGTCCCCGACCTTGAACACCTCCTTCGGCGTTCGCTGCGATTGCCTGGGGTACAAGACACGCCGGATTTGGGCTTCATTGCGTTGGGTGACGGTAATGGGGGCTCTCTCTATACTCCGGTGATAGGCTCGATTGTATCCACTCACAAGTTTCGGGAGAACATCGATGTACCGCCTTGTATTCTCATAGGTGAAATATTTATACATGCGGCCTTTGAATGTCCTGTTGAACCTTTCCACAACGGAAGCCTTGGTCTCGTTGTATGTATGGAAGAAAAACACCTTCTGGGCTTTCAGAAATTGTTGGAACGGTCTGTTGAGGAATTCCGTGCCTTCGTCGGTTTGCAAATACAAGGGTTTGCGCCCGGTCTTGAAGATGTCCTTGAACGCCGCTATGAGATTCGCACCCGTTTTCGTCCGGATGGGTACCACCCACGCATACTTCGACAGGATATCGATGCACGTCAAGATATACCGATTCCCATCGTTGTGTTTGGCAAAGGCGCTCATATCGACCAAATCCGCTTGCCACTGGGCATCTATACCACCCACGATGACCCGGTTTCGAAGAAAATGGCGACGGACAGATCGATGTAAGGTATAGGTGTCTTGTTTTTTTAACCAATCTCGGACTTGGGCACGTTGTATCCCCTGGAGTATGGCCGCTCGATAGAGAGCCGTCAATGCACTATAGGCCGCCGGACTGTCGGGACTGTAGTATAAGTTATCCAACACCTTCTCCCAGCTCTTCATGGTGACAAATGATGATGGGCCCTGGCTCTATCGTTTATTTATAACGGTATATCGTGGGCCGGAGTTTCTTTCTGATTTTCTTCGTTGGCTTCCACAGTGTCCATGGTAAATGACCAGTCCAACTCGTCTGATGACCGTTCTTCCTCCGTAAGCACTTGATCCACATCTGCCACGGCATCTTCCAATGCAGACCATAGAACAGGATGAAGGGTAAAATGCACTATACCTCCATCTAGCCGAGCCAATTGAGCAAAGAAGGGGCCGCGTCGGGTGTACACATCGTGACACAAGTGAATGAGATCGCCGTCCAGTTCACCAGACAACACCCGTTTGAATTTGGTCCAGCCCTCACGGGACAGACGAATATGAGCCGAGCACGGTTGTGTAGGGTCTGCATCACAGATGTCTCCTATCTCCTCCATGATATCGACCTTATCCGCATAGACGTGCAGGAAGACCTCGGGGGTCAAGCTGAGATACGCCCGTACTGCCTCCGTCATGATCAGTACGTGAATGGTACAAGATTTGTACTGTCTCGCGTATTTATAGGAAGAACCCCGTGAGATCAAAGGATCGGGTGGTCATGTCACTAGGCTGACAGTCTAGCCGGATAATCAATGGCATGGTCGTCTGGTTCATTGCTAGGTTTGGTAATTTGTTCATTGGGTTCTGCCGCCGCTTCACTCAGGGCACGAGCCCAGCCCAACTGAACAGCTGATCGCTCGTCCGGTGTAAACAGCTGGTCCACGATAGGCACCACTTTCTCGAAGGCTGTCCACAGATCGGGGTCTAGGGTGAAGCCTCGCGTAGGGTCTTGGTAACGGCCCAGGCATGGGGAGAACAGTCCACGGTGTACGTAGATGGCATTGTCTATGTGGATGAGGTTTCCGTCGAGCTCACCACTCAACACCCGTTTAAATTTGGTCCAGCCGTCACGGTGTAGCGTAACCGTATTCGATACGGCCTCAGCGCGCGACCAGCAAACATCTCCACGGTCTTCCACGATGGTGACTTCATCTTCATAGACGTGTAACCCCACCAGGGGTGTAAGGGGAAGGATGGCTCGTAGGACTGGTGACATGGTTGACCCAATGACGATCGGTGAATGACACACACTCTGACTGTCTCTCGTATTTATGGTCAGGTCCCACTGGCAATGCCACAGCGCCAGGGTCAATAGGGCACAGACCATGACTAGGCCAACCAGCCGTCGCTGATTCCGGCGTGAGCGCCCGTGGTCGATCATCAAGGATGGCTGTCATAGTCCAGTAGTGGTGAGTGATGGCACACCTCTCCATCGAGTGCACTCTGTCAAGGACCGCTTCTGTGAACTCGTTCAGGATCTGGCGTCGCCCCTCGTTGTCGTCGCCATCTGAAAACATGGACCGAACCACTGCTCGGTAACCCGTGAGTGAATTAACCACGGTCGCATGCTGTAAAATGCGAGTCGCACAGGGACGGGTGTCCGTCATGGCTCTGAAACCGTAGAAATGGAGGTGTGGGATCCAGAGAGACGTGTTTTATAGACCATGTCACACATGCGCGCCTAGACGTAGCTCTACGGGTGTAGTCCGTGATACGTACTATTCTGATGGGTTAGTCCAAGAAAGACAGCAACAGCAACAACAAAGATTACAGCGCCGGAGGCGCTCCTGGATCCCCCGGAAAATCTTCTCCACGTCTCATGGTATAGCTCCGGTGAGGCAGGCTCAGGCTGGTGAGGATCAGGCAAGTAACTCCTCTCGTCAGATAGGCTCAGGCTGGTCAGGTAGCTCCGATCGGCAGGGCAATGAATGCAGCAATGCCCTAAACATTCCCACTTTTATATACCTACATAGAAGTACCCGGATGTAGGCGCGACGTAGGCGAAAACATTCCAGTACCCGGATGTAGGCGCAGACGTGAGCGAAATTCTAGTTCCCGTCCATTGGTTCTTTTATCGATGGCTCATTGGCTCTTTTTCTCGACCGCTGATTGGTCCAAATGGAACTGCCCATCCTTTCCAGGTTAATTTACAATCCCCTTTTTGTGTTCAAGCTCTGTATATCGATGCCGCAACATTGTTGCCGAACCTTGCCGAAAGGGGGACCGTTGACCTGGATGTGACCTTTGACCCGACATTCATCCGCGCGTGATGCCGCGCACTTCCGGTGATGCCGCGCACTTCCGGATAACCCGCGCGCGCGCGCGCTGCGGCCGGGGCGGGGCGGGGCGGGCCGGGCCGGGGAAAACACGGACCCTACGTCTAAGTAAAAATTGGAACTCTTCTGTGTTCGAAGGTAGTTTTAGTGAAACCCGGAAGTGACGTCTGTGCGCAGAACCCACACCACCACCCAACCACAACCATGGACCCATAGGGGTGGGCCACACACACACACACCCTCACGCATCCCCCAACATGCCTGCTTTCTATACTACGACCAGACTGCGCATGCGCAGACTCTTGAACACGGTCGAACCACTAGTCCAGGCGGATGCTTCCTCACGACAGCTTCAAAATAAGACCTCATACGACACCATAGGATCATGAGGGGCTCACCTAAACCCTAACACGTCTATTTCCACACCCTTTTCCCAGAATTCCCTGTCTGCGCATGCGCAGAATGTGGACAACGGCCGCGACCCTAGTCCAATCGGATGCCCCCTCACATAGGCTTCACATTGATACCTCACTCAACTCCATCAGCTCATTAGTGGCTCACCTACATCCCAAAACGTCTATTTTCATACCCTTTCTCTATTGTGCATGCGCAGAATGACGATATTCCGACCCGACATCCACCCAGTGGGATGCCCCCTCACATAGGCTTCACATTGATACCTCACTCGACCCCATCGGTCCATTAAGGACCCACCTAGCCCCCAAAACGTCTATTTTCATACCCTTGGTCTACCGCGCATGCGCAGAATGACGATATTTCAACCCCACACCCAGCCCGTCGGATGCGCCTTCACGAATGCTTCACATTGATACCTCATACGACTCCATCGACCCACTAGTGGCTCCCCTAGACGCCAAAACGTCTATTTCCATACCCTTGGTCTACCGCGCATGCGCAGAATGACCATATTCCAACTCCAAACCCAGCCCATCGGATGCCCCCTCACATAGGCTTCACATTGATACCTCACTGGACTCCATCGGACCATTAGGGGCTCCCCTAGACCCCAAAACGTCTATTTCCATACCCTTGGTCTACCGCGCATGCGCAGAATGACGATATTTCATCTTGCGAACATGCAACATTGTTGCAATTCGGGGAGCCAGGTATTCGGCACGTGACAAGCAGACGACAGCGAAATTCTGGCGGGAAGTACAGACAGTACATGGCCTATCATGTTCCCCTCTCACCGAACGTACCCTTCGCACCGGAAACACACGAAAGTGAACGATATTGTAGGGGAAAACCCCACAGACAGTACATGTCCTATCAGGTTCACAGGCCCCATTCACACAGACCGGAAGTGACGTCATACCGCACGTGATGAGAAAAACCCTAACATGTCTAAACATGATCCAAGGTCAAGATGAAAGGATACAGGTCAAGTGCACTCAATGACCTTTGACCTCTGTCACGTGATATGCAAATTTCTGAGGTCAAAGGTCAATGCACGGGAATATCACGGCTATATACTACTTGTGCCCTTACTTTGCTGAATGTATCTTGTAATTTTTTATTTCGTGATTTGTGTATGTCCCTCATTATTGTGTATTGAACTTCCAATTCCTTTTCCAGTTCTTTTTATCCTCGTATACATCACAGGGGCTCGTTACCGTTGTTAATTGGTTAAATAGGTTGATTATAGGGGGGGGGTCGAGGTCGGTAATAAAAGAGGCCTCTTTTATTACCGACCTCGACCCCCCCTATAATCAACCTATTTAACCAATTAACAACGGTAACGAGCCCCTGTGGTATACATTGTCAGTTATCATCGTCTAGTTTCACTTGTATATATTCAGTGATATAGATGTAATGTCAGTGAACGCCAGAAGACTTCATTTCGATAGAAAATCGCATCGAGGTATTCCACTGGCTAAAAAGAATCCATCTTCAGGAGACCTGTGGATCTACCGAATCTGAAATTACCAGGGAACCAGGGAACGTGACTAAGGTCAATAATGTATACCTTTATACTTTGCATCAATCAAAACGAGACCAAGATGGCAGAGATATTGTTATTGATGTTACAATAAAAGACCAGAAATTAAACCTGCTAACGCATATGGCCCAAAATCTGGACGACCCCGAATTTAATCAAAACGTTTTCCAAGCAAAAAAAGAAATGGAAAATTTGACGACCCTCAAATGTGGTGACTGGAGCATTGTTCAAGATTTGTATTCTGGCACCTGTAATTACGCCAGATTAAATACCCCAAGGCAAGACTGGAGATCCTAGGCTAGATCCTAACTACAGCTCGGTCTTGTGGATATTTGGTAAACTTGACGGCAAAATTCAAGCACTGGTATAAAAACAGAGCATTTTCTAACATCCGATGCTATTTCAATTTTAGGTGCTAAAGCGTTCATACGTTCATCCAATTGTGCATTCGAAACAGCAAACCGCTTTCTTGTTTGCAGAAACAGAGTTACATATCATGTTTATCAACAGATGGTAAAGACAAAAAAATCATTAAAAAAGTTGGAGGCCAATTGCCCTACTAAATATCGATTATGAATGAGCCCGGGATGTTATGCCATCAATTATACACGAATCGCAGTTGGGTTTCATGTGTAATTTTATCGGTAAAATAACTCGACTTGTATTTGACCTTATTAATTACACCGCGGAAAACAATATAGCAGGATTCCTATTTTTGATCGATTAAAAAACAGCTTAATTCGATTCTGTCTTTTGGGACTACGTTGCAAAAATATTGCTTCTTTTAAGTCAGGTGATCACATAATACAGTGGATTAGAACTTCCTAGAATGCTTCAAAAAGCGGTGTTATTAACAACGGTGATATATCGGAGCTTTTCCAATTTAAATCTGGGTTGTCAACCGTTGCAGAAATTTTATCAGTCGCGGTTAAACTAGCCCAAACTATAAAAGGAATACAAATCGACAATTCTGAAATTAAAATTCAGCACTTTAATTTTATATGGATCGGGAGAATCCCTGGAAAGAGTCATGGGTCTCCTGCCTAAGTTTTCCTCTTCTCCAGGATTACGTTTAAATGTTAACAAATCTATACTTTATCAACTAGGACCCCGGAGGTTTCAAACTACTCGGCACTTGGTTTTCCTGCACCTTAAGGGGAACCGCCAACAAAATAATTAACGACAAAATTACTTCCAATATAAAAATTTGGGGAAGCTACGACAGGAGAAACGTAACGCCTAGAGGTAAAATAACAGGGATACAAACATTTTGTATTGTAGTTCACAATTTTTCTGTATTAACACACGACGACAAACATTCATAACAAATTTAGAGTGTGGTAAACAAGAAATTAAACGAAAAAGTATCATGTCCAAAAGGAAAAATGCGGGGGTTATATATGGTACAAATACAACTTTTGTGTCGTATTCGAAACTCGAGTAAATCAAGAACTTTCTTAAAGCAACAGCTCCCTTTATATAATAAGGTAGTATAGAATATTAACTTCTGTTGGACCTTGCCCATAATTATAAATCAGATTAGAGAACGCAACATTAAAAGGGAGGTAAATGATGCCGACGTAATAACAATATGTCATATGACCCCACAGACAAATACACTGACTGCATATTTCTAAAAACATCGCAATAACCGAAAGTGATCTTTGTGATGATTTGTATCCCAGCCTCGCTTTTATTGTGAGGGTTCATGTGGACATCTTCGATGGCATGACCACACGACCTCTAGCACCGGTTTGAGTGGTATTATATACAAACATTCAAGAGCGATGATGTAATTGCCTATCAAGTCATCTGTTGGTAACTGATGAACTAGGTGACCGCCAGAAACGGCCCAAACGAGGGAGTATTTATTGAATGCAGGTTCGTATCCAGAAGAAATACCTGTGATTTGCAACGCCGACCGAGCGCTTCATTCTCCATGTTTACAAGTCACAAAACTGTAATCACAATGATTTGTTCAGAGGGCAAGCCTCTGTCGCTGGTCTCGGAAAACAATATCTGAAATAATAATACAGACCCGTCTGGCTAATGTACGGAATGTCTCCCGGATATGTCTATGAAATTAATACTGAAGTGGAGATTAAGCTGCCTATTCGTGGGTTTCCTATATATACAGTAGTGATAGAGGTTTCAGATTTGATAACCAAAATATCTAAAAATCGTATCTCGCTGTTATTCTATTCCATAGTAATCGATATATGTGGATGCATATAACTCACAGGTACATGTACACAGTCCACAAGTTTCCCTACAAAGGGTCGGAAAATGACGCAACCATAAAGATATCTTTTACACAATTCTTTGAATTTAATACCAAAATGTTTTCTTCATAAGTTTATTTAACATTTTCGTGAAGGGTTATTCTAAATAGCTCATAACTCGGGTTACATTTACGCGGGCAATTTTTGTTCCCCTGGCAGTCTCCAAAATCTGCAAGTCATGGAGAATGTCTGAATGTTGAACGAGTTAGTAGTTCATAGCTTCTAATCTCAAAACGTAAGCTGTCCATTCTCAGAGGACTTAAATATCTACTTGATCGAAAAAGCCTCGAAATTATGTACAAGAGCTTTGTTAGACCGGGTTTGGAGTATGCTGATGTTGTTTGGGACAACATTGAGGACGCCCTGGTCAACAGGTTGGAACTTATTCAAAAAGAATCCCTAAGAATAATTACTGGAGTTACACGTAGTTGTTCCTCAGAAAATTTGTATATTGAAGCTGGTTTTGAAAAATTGTCCCAAAGGCGGCAAATACACCGCCTTACTATGTTCTATAAAATAGTACATGGAATGGCTCCGTCATATTTGCATATATCTCCCATTACTAACCCACAATCGAAATCCATACAACATTCGTAATATTAACCAGTTCACACCACATCGGTGTAGAACTACGCTATACCATAATTCATTCTTTCCAGCCACTGTGCGTGATTGGAATACTCTGCCGGATCCTGTAAGAAATTCAGTCACACTCATCGAGTTCAAACGTAATGTTATGCACATGTATCCCACATCCACCCCTCCTCCATGGTATTATGTCGGATCACGGGAAAATAATATAATCCTGTGTCGAATAAGAAATGGTTGCAGTAATCTGAAGCAAGATCTGTTCAATAATCATTTAATAGTAGACCCAAAATGTATTTGTGGGCTTTCGAATGAAATCCCCGAGCATTATTTCTTACACTGCCCTCTCTTCTTTACTCAACGACATTCTTTCCTTGCAAAACTCTCTGCAATTATATTGAATGATTCTAATTTCCCCATCTTGTATGATATTCCCACTCTATTGTTTGGCTTTTACGACAAAACAATTTCCAAAAACATCGATGTTCAAAAATGCTTAGAATCATTTATCACAGACACTAGCGATTCTAGTGTTCATAACCACATCTCGACCGTGACATGCAGGCGGCTCACATCGAGCGTACACTCGACAAATGGTGCTCCATCATTTCTTTTCCCATTTAAAAACCTCGTATTTACAATATTATCACATTTTTTGTCTCTCACTATTTCTTTTTCTCCCACTATCTACGTCTGTTACAGAAGTAAGCAACTTAACCCTACCTGGCCTGGGGGTGCCCCCCTAGTGAACTTTTCTCTGCTGCTCCGAAACGACAAAACCGAGGAGGCTGAAACTTGGCGACTTTTAAGCTTATCTTATTGGGGTCATTTTGAGCCTATATTCATATACCCCCGGGCAGAGGATCATGGGTAAATTCAAAATGGCGGCCATGTGGTATCCGCGAAAGTCGTGTTTTTCAATCTTTTCGCTCCATTTCTTCACATTTCCCTTGCCTAAAAGGCCTTCAAAGTATTTTATTTATGCAAAACTAATTATTCTATATTTTATTTGTTTTTTTTTCGAGAGAAAAATCGGGAAAATGAACGTTTCGAAAAATCGACCCCAAAAAGGCCAAAAATGGCCTCCGAGAAGATCACGTCACTGTGACGTCATCATGGATTTTTTTTGCATTTTCCGGTAGAGCTTGAACCAAAGGTACTGTGTGGTAAGTTTCAGCACTCTAGCCTTAGTGGTAGAGAAAATATATAGGGGGGCACTTTCCGCCCCCCAACCCCCCCCCCCCCCAGGCTGCGATACACCCCAAATCGCCCAGGCCAGATAGGGTTAAGAAATAATGTCCCGACTCTTCTGCTTTTTACATTATAAATGTATCCGTTTAAACAACATGTATCATATTATGCCTATAGGGGGACACGCTAACGAGCCTTGGGCTCATTGTGCCCCCATTGTAAACAGTGTTTGCAATAAAATTTGTTTAAACCAATCTCAAAACGTGTGCGATACTGCTGCATAGGCTGTGAAAATCGAAATAGGCATTTTAGTATCAATTTTCATTTCAGTGATCAAATTATCCCTTTCATAACTTTTAACGTGCTTCGGGAGATATATGGGTAATCCTTTGCGTACGGAATGACGGATCAGCAATGAGTCTAAAGGACCTTGCATCTTTAGATGGGTAAATGGTTCCAGGTAAGGTGCAATACAGAAGTACCAAAATAAAATACTTCCAGTACAAGAAATTGTTCAATTGACATGAAGTACAATATTATATTAAGTCTCATGATTCTCGAGTAACGGGGGCGTGAAGTATTGCATTCCTGTGAAATAGTTGATTCTGAGGTGAAAACAATTCTTATAGTTCTCTGTAAACATATGAAGATAAACGATAACCAGAACCAGATTTGGTCTACGGCTACGTATTGGAACAGTGAATATGCTGTATCAAGCTGGTTCTGGTTTTTGTTTATCTTCATATGTTTATAGAAAAAAATATGAGGTGCTTCGCCTCAAACTTGGCGATTTTGCACGAATGCACTACTTCACGACCCTGTTATTCGAGAATTATGAGACTCAGTGCCTTGAAACTTTTTCAAGTATACAATATAATATTGTACTTCATACCAACTGAACTATTTCTTGTATATGCAATATTTTATTTTTGGCACTTCTGTCGCACCTGTTCTAGGGCCATTTACCCATCTAAACATACAAGGTCCTTTGAGATTCAGCGGCTTCATTGCACAATGTATGCAAATTTCGGTCTCTGGATTTTATGGAGACCATAAAAGTTGCTAGATTGGGCATGAATTTAATCAGAAATTCTATTGCCTTTTTGGTAAGAATTTTCCCATGTTTCAGAATAAGTTGACGAATTACTGTTAAAATGTGGTTGTCTCGATTCGTTTCGATTTCTTTGTAAGTGCCTTTGACGAAGTACTGTTAAAATTTGGTTATCTCGATTCGCTTCGATTTATTTGTAATTGCTTTTTCGTTCAACAGTTCCAGAATCTAGTCATACGACTTTACCTTTATCAGCCTCTTTAATTATAATGTTCGGATTAGACAGAAGCTCGTTAGTGGCAGACTTCTGTTTATAGAAGATGAATCTCATCGAGCATGAAATGATATGATCAGGGGTATTTATTCAGACTATCTAAATATAATTACAGGTGATCGCCATCACTTGTACGAGGCCAAAATGTCGAAGAACTTCTACCTAAAGAATCATCAGAAGTAGAGGTTGAAGTACGTTTTTCAGGGTCATAGATCAATTCACGAATTTTAAGTGATTTGGTGAACTCCCGAATATCTTCAGACAGTTCATCTGGATTACATGTTGGGGTGGGAGTAACATCTAATCTCAACCTCAATACACAAATTTGATCTTCTTCACAGAAGATGAATTATTTACTGGAAGCAGTTGTTTTGAATCTGGTTCCTCTTACGTGGGTCGCTGCTCACTAAAATAATCTGATCATTTGAATACTGAGCCAGGTCATGGGTGAAGAGAGTGCGACGTTTGTGAGAACGGTAATGGCTGATGTCCACGTTCCAATGCTAGTAGAAGGTGAGCAAAGAAAACGCAATTCGACATCATTAGACATTACTGACAATAACCCTAATGTTAGTAAAAAACAGAAAACTAGTGAAGCTGCTAATGCGGACCCGCAAACAAAACTAATTCTTGAGGCCATTGACATCGCCATTGATGAAATGAGGCAAACTTTGAACTCCGATTGACGAATCTTGAGAATAAAATCACCGAGAATATAATGAAAGAAGTTCATGGGGAAATAAAAGGTGTGAAGAAAGATTTCAGGGATGAAATTGAGAAAATAAGTAGTCGTATGGAAACCCTTGAGAAGACACAAAACAGTAGTGACACATGTGATCGCCATCAAGATAGCAAGGTCGTTGAAACAATCCGCCATATTGACAGAAGTACTCTTCCCCAAGCAAAACAAGTACTGAGAAACCTCAATTCGCAAGAAGTTCTAGCAAATCTCCAGAATAAATTCGTCATAGTCCCAGTAGACAAAGCTCCGAATAATATAATATACATATGTAAATATTACTATTACCAGGTGCTGGTTAAAGAATTGAGTGTAGACATATCTTCATCAAATACGTCTACTTACTCCCAAACTGCATTTACCCTGGAAGATTTATTTAACAATCACAAAAAGTTTCTCAGGGAAAGAGGTATTTGTCTTCCAACCAATCATAACGACATACCAAAACTATACTGGGCTCCCAAAATGCATAAATCACCATACAAAGCTAGATTCATAGCTGGTTCTAGAAGCTGCACCACCAAGCTTCTTTCACCCTATCGACGAGGGCCCTTCAGGAGGTAAACACATTTTGGGAAAGGTATTGCGCCACTATTTCTAAGAACTCTGGCGTTGAATGTATGTGGATATTGAAAAACTCAAAATGTCTTACGGAAGAACTTGATGCTAAAGGTCACATACCGTACAGACATGTATCCACATGGGATTCTTTAGCTCTACTACATACAAGAGATATCATTCATGGGATGTTTCTTTGTTTATAGAGTTGCTTGAATTTCTCATTAAAAATATCTATGTGAAATTTGGCAACACAATATATCAGCAGCATATAGGTATTCCAATGGGTACTAATTGTGCACACCTGTTGGCTGACCTGTATCTGTTCTCTTATGAATATGACTATATGCAGGCGCTTTCAAAAACCGATCCATTCAAAGCCCGTTCCTTCTCATTCACCAAACGCTATATAGACGATCTTCTCGCTGTGGATAATCGCTATATAAATGACGCAGTGAAGGATATATATCCACCTTCACTGGATTTGAAGGAAACTACAGATAGCCCTACAGGCACATCATATTTAGATCTATATCTCTATAAAAATGAAGCGGGCATTCTCTCTCGTCGACTTTATGACAAAAGAGATGATTACAATTTCGACATCGTAAACTATCCCTTTCTGGACAGTAATATTCCAGCGGGACCTGCATATGGCGTATACATATCTCGCTTAGTAGCATTTGCTAGATCCTGTGTTAAATGTGATGATTTTAATCAACGTCACAAAACATTGTTGCAGAAACTTATAAAACAGGGCTATTCCACCAAGCGCCTCCACTCAAAGTTTCTCAAATTTGGCGATACATATCGCATGCTGATAGCAAAATACGAACGTAGCGTGCAAGATCTATGGCGCTACGTTTCGTAACTTGTGTCTAATTCCGCTTAACCCGGGGCTAGGGGCCGTATGAACCCATGTACTTCAAGATCCTCATGGTACTGATATGAATAGTCACAATCAAAGCGTGACTGAGATACATCATTCTTTAGATGACGACTTTACAACGAATATTATGGATTAAGAATACTGATCAGCGATACGGATTTGATATTTTTGGAATATCATGATGTCTTGCCGGCATCATTGAAAACTGTTGACCGCTTCTCTCTTGCAGGAAACAAGCCTACGTTTATGTATACTATGATTGTCTTTTTGAATTTGATGGTTATACTGTTATATGGAATATGGAATAGGTCTTTGGATTATGGACGCGGATATTCTCTAATGGACGACGGCTGAATTATGAATGACGGACTAGACGCTTGTAACAGAACTGAAACTTGTATTTATTAATCTACCAGAAACAACAGGCGAAAACAAGTTGAACAAAGTAAATGGTGTGATCAAAGATGGTTCGAAACTCCAGAGGGTTAAAGCGGTGAAAGCTGAACGGAAAAAAATCGAGAAGACAGGACAAACCAGGAATAGTTATTGTAACTTGCTTAAATTCAGAGGACCGGGATAAAATTATGAACTGCAAGATCCATCTGAAAGACTCTAGAAATTTCAAGGATATATTTATTTCTTATGAACAGTCACCAACAGAGCGCAGAAATCTAGAAAATATTCTCACGATAGTGAACGCGGTGGGCAGGGATCAATTGGTGGTTCGTGGCGGAAAAGTGTTCAGGCGTGATTCTCGTTTTGGTTCTGAAAACAGGACAGGCCATAGTTATTCAAATCAGTGGAGAAACCGAGATGTAGGTCGAGAACGAAGGCGTCTGCAGCACGACCGGAATATGACCGACAGGATGCCAATAGATATGCTAATGAGAATGACAGGGAACAAAGAACGCAAACAACACGTACAGGTAATAACAACGGATCGACTCGGGCTTTCTTGACGGGCGATTTACGGCCATTCAGTTTTAATAGATCTCGTGACAGAGATAGCAGGCATTAGATGAAATGCGGGCTATGGACTGTTAATAGGTGGAGTACCGACCAAGAAAGCGACAACTATAACATAAGGGCACGGTGTCTAATAAATGAAAATCTCGACTCAATTGGAATTGTGGAAACACATTTAAATAAAAACGACAAACTGGAACTTAATGGGTATACATGGCTTGGCCATAGCAGGAAGTTTAAACATGTTCGTGCTAAATCGGCATCAGGTGGTCAGGGATTTTTCGTGAAAAATGATTTATTCGAACTATATCACATAGAGAAAATAGATGAAAATACTGACGGAATTTTATGGATTCAATTAATTTCTAAACAAAGTGGTAGTAAATTTTATGCATGTGTTTGTTATTTGGTCCCGGAGAACTCGACTGTACGGGTAAATATCCATGAATATTATGACGCTCTAATAAGCCAGATTTATGAATATCAACGTAGCGGGCCCTTTTTTATGTGTGGTGATTTGAATGGTAGGTGTGGTGACTTGATCGATTTTATCTAAGGGATAGATAATATCCCTGAACGTGAAGTGATCGATTTTAAACATAATAAGTATGGAGAGATCTTGGTGGATTTCTTGGTTAATGTGAACTGTTGTATGCTGAACGGGGGAATTTGATCAACAATGACTATACTTGGACCAAAGACTGTTCTGTTTTAGACTACTGTATAGTGCCCTATGACACTGTCGACATTCAGTGACTTTGAGGTTGTACGGACTAGTGATTTGATCAATAACTCTCACTGCTATAAGTATGCAGATGTGTCTAAGGGGAAAAAACCAGATCATTCGTTGTTAAAATGGTCCTATGAAATAGATATTCCACCCTCCAGCAATAATCCAATAGAGTATTCTACGTCAATTAAATATGACTTTCATGTGATATCTGATGATTTCTTGACGCCTGTGTCTGAGACGGCACAACAACTGCGGTCAGTTATTAATGACCTGGAAAATGAGGTTATTACGCAAGAAACCTTTGATAAATCATGATTCGTTTTGTAAAAATATTGAAAATGAAATGGCAAGTAAGTTGAACAGTAAAACGGGTTACACATATGCATGATTCAATGAGGAGTAATAAAAAATGTAAACGTAAAAGATCATGGTGGAACGAACACTTATCCGGATTATGGAATGAACGTTGTACTGCGGAAAAAGATTGGTTATTGTGTAAAAAGGCGAATGAAAGAATTTTTTTGAAATCTATCTATGTCACAAAAGAAAAGTTATTAGACAAAGGTGTCCAAAGGGCCAAAAGGAAATATATCCAGAAACAAGAAGAAGATATTGTTAATATCGAAAATGTTGACCAAAATGAGTTCTGGAAAAGGATCGGTAACATTGGTGTTGGGAATGAACGGAATAAATCCATCCCAATGCATGTCCGCATGGATGATGGATCTACGACATGGAATATAAATATAGTTAAAGAAAAATGGAGATCTGATTTTTCAGATTTACTGAATAACTCTGAAGACAATGTTTCCTTTAACCTAGACCCACACAACTCCATGGGAGGCAAGACTAATGGTGACATTCTGTCACCAGAGATGAAGTTGTGGATGCTGTATGTAAGGCTAAAATGGGTAAAGCCTTGGGGATAGATGGGATACCAGTAGAGGTTCTGACGGCTGAAACAGTGATTGATTACTTGTTTAAATTATTTAGTATTTGTTTTGAAATGGGAAAACCCCCGAGAGTGTGGTCAAAAGGTATTATAAATCTTATCCTTAGATCATCAAGTTGCGATCCTGCCGACCCGCATGCTGCAAGTTGTATAGTAGTATTCTGAATGCAAGACTGTCGGATTGGTCTGAAGACAATGGTTTACTCGTTGACGAGCAAAATGGTTTCAGAAAAGGTCGAAATACGGAAGACCATTTAAGCTCAATTTGTAATATTATTGAAACTAGAAAAAATCGCAAGCTGTCGACATTTATTGCTTTTTTAGATTTAAAAAAAGCGTACGATACAGTTAATCGTGAGCTGATGTGGAATAAATTGATAGTTAGAGGTGTAGGAGATAAAATGGTGAGAGCTATAAAATCTATGTATGACCACGGGTTTTTCACTTCGCTCCGAGAAATTGTCTAATTCTGCGGATTTCAGCTGATCTTAGCTCTGGTTTTTGTGTAATATATTTTGTGAATACGTTTCGCAAATACCTGTGGTGAAAGTTTGGAATTATTTGTCAGTTTTTTGCTGTTGAGGGCGTTTTTCTGACTTAGTCAGTTTGGCCTGGTTTGGGAAGGCAGAGAGCCGCCATTACTACCGTCTCGGTCTTTGTGACCGAGAGGGTCGGTGTTTTTTTTTCTCTGTCTCCCTCTTCTCTGTTTGTTCGCTGTCTGTAAATATTTCGTATTTTGTTGTTGTATATATATATATCCTTGTTGACTTGATCTAGTCTGAAGTTGGTTCGTTTTTCGTTCGGTTTGACGTAGGTCGATTTGCACATAATATTTGTGTAAATCGAGGTAGGTTGAATACATGTAACATACCGAAGTTATATAGCTGTGCGTTGTAGGCTTAGCCCTGAGTGTTCAGCTGTGCGCTAGCCTTTGTTCTCTGTTGATTTTTGAACGCGCGTGGCCCCCAATCTTCTAATCGAGGAAAGTCTGACTACATTTTGCTCCCACCCTCTGTAAAATGATTGATTGTCCATGAACTCACTTTGCCCTGATTGTGAAAAAACAAATCCGCGGCAAGTTCGGCAAAGTATCGGACATACATTTGTGGCCTTGCGACGATCGTTTTCTTTATGCTCTTTCAGTAATATATAGATATCGATGGGAAGTATTTCCAAGGTTGATAATGAACGAACATTGCTTATTTACTGGTTGAATGATAAGTTTGGACCTTCATAACGTAACTGGTTCAGGAAATTTTCATTTGCTTCGTTACCAACATGTACGCAACTAGTGAAGGATGGTTCTGACATGAAAAGTAAGGTTAAGGTGCGCATGTGCAGGCAGGGAATTGTGGAAAAAAGCGGAAAACGGACTTTACACCTGGTGAGTCGCAGAAAAAGGGAATTTTGAGTAGTCTCTCAAATTCGGAAAAACACCCAAATGAAGGGAAGTAATCCAGTTGCTCCTTAATAGTAAAGGAAGCTGAAATCCAGTATATTTGCCCTATGACCTTTGTGGGGAGTTTTACGATAACGCCTTATCACCCAATCGTAACACCATGACGCCCTATCTTAACGCTTAACGCCTATCTTAACGCCCTAGCATAACAGTTTTTTGTTCAACTGTTTCGAGAGATTGTAACATACTATTATATAATACTAACGCGTCGACGTGATATATCAATCGATTCACGCCTCGGAGTAAAACATGTTGAGACTTGCTGGTCCCCGATGAAAGCGAGAAAACCCTGTTTTCGCTCTATATGTCATTGTAAATTTGTCGGGGAATTTCCTGTTAAAAACCCTGTTCTATTTATAGATCATGTCTGGTGGAGCCAGACGAGGGGTGAAATGCGTGTACTGATTGTGTGACTCTCCCGTTTCTTGGCACCTCCGAAACGCCTCTTTCTCCACTACTTCTGAGTGCGCAGGCGCATATCACCCCCAGTCTGACTCTACTGGGTAAGAGGAAATATAATAGATGTAACATCAAATGGCCGCTTCTGATTGGGCAGGAGAAGCCGTCGATGCGTCTTTTAGGAGTTAAGATATACATTGAGGTGTTGCGAGGGGATACCCCTTCTCTTCCTGCATGTATTGCAAAGCAAATAAGCTTGAAGTGACTAGGGCATAGTCAGCACCTCCGGAAGTGCCCTTTCCCGACTACACCTCCGTGTGTATACGCGTTTCACGCCCAGTCTGGCTGTACACGACATGATTTATAAATTGAACAGGGTTTTTCTCAGAAAATTTCGAGAAAATATTCCAATGACATATAGAGCGATGACCTAAAAACTGGGGTTCCTTCGGCAAAACCCCCGCACATTGTCCTGGTGTAGCGCGATGACGTCATCGGGGACGAGCAAATCTCAACATGTTTTAATCCGTGGTGTGAATGGATTGACACATATGGGTCATTCCGTGTAATGGGACCACCACTAATCACTCAAATTTAAAACCAGTGATTTTCCTAAAATAATACACTGATTTGAAAGACATTTATTCCTGTTTAATGCCAGATACAAGTAGATATACATACGATAGCATCTTAGCTATATGTACACGCATTACTTTCGGAGGACCATTGGTGTCGGCATATGAGGACACCCACGGCCCCCCAAAATGTGACATTGCAAACTGATGCTTTGTGTTTGCACTGTATGCATAAATTGCAAATAAATTTGACCAATAAAACAACTTAAAGTACCGATCTGGCTCTTGCCTCTCAATTTATTTCAGTTTATTTCATATCTGTTACCTTTAAATGAAAATGCAGCTTCTGGATGCATGAAACCCTCAAAATTCAGGTAGCGCGTGTAACGCATGGTGTCCTCATTTGTTACTTACCTTACCTCTTACCTGTCACCAAGAAAAGGTCATTCAGTGGTCATTCAAAACCATTTTTTAGCCTGGCTAATCTTGTCTATTATCGCTCCAAATATGACAGAATTTCGATGTGTCCTTAATAGCTGTAGCTGGAATATACTTTTATATCTTGCTTTCGTGTCAACTTTCATGTGGTTACATTCACTACCCTCGGCCTGCATTTTACTTATTTATTTTTTTTGCATGATTTACAATGTGCAGCAATGGAACCCAATGTTAGTGACATGGCTGGTCGAGCCACTTTAGAGTAGGGGTCGTATGCTGAGGCAGTTGCATAAAATAGCGAGTAAGTAGTATCGTGCTATTTCGCGTCCTCAACAGTTACGTTTGCCACTTCGTTACATATCTGGCAAACAAATGTTGATTCCAGAAGAAAGAAAGACAAATTAAGACCAGACTTACATATAAAATGTTCATGTGTCATGATCAGTTTGGTGGTAAAAGTCCAGCGTTTGATGGTGACATAGTATGGTGAATGCACATGATGTATGCGAATGGACGCGAAGCCATTTTTGTGTCCATGTTACATGCGTCACTTCATTGGTTTCAGGCAGTCGATGCCGCTAAATATGCTGACTAAGAATAAGATTAAATATTCAAAAATTTTGATCATGTTTTCATTCTATTTGACACTTAAATTGACGTGTTACGTGGTGAATTTTGCATATAGCTTGGTGTCCTCCTTACCCGCGCAACTTCATTATTTTATTTTCCTCCCAAATTGTGGAATATTATCTGTTTTCTTATGTTTTCCGAACCTCTGTATATTAATATTATCCCTGACTTAGTGCAGCCATGAATTGACATTTTTTCAAAATTAGTTTGCATGTCACACATTGGTACCCCCATTTCATATAATAGCATAGTGCAATCTCTCGTAAAAGGTGAAAAGCTGTTATGCAGGGCGCTAAGGCGTTGACTTCTCTACTAGTAAGGGGAAACTGGATTGCTCCCCTTGATTTGGGTGTTATTTCCGAAATTGAGAGATTACACAATGTCAACAACAACAAAATTCTCATCTCTACGACTCACCATTTTACGCTTTTTTATGGAGAAACTTTTACATGCACCCAATATCCGCTGGGGACCCATGTTAACCCTCTAGACTTGGTTGATAGTGGTTTTCCACAGCTTTAGGGGTAAAGTCCGTGTTTCCGGATCTTTTCCGTAAAAGGTTTTACAAGCCCCCACCAATTACATGATCGGTCTTGAAGAGCGCTTCACATGGATACCCTCCCCGTCCCAGTACACCCGAGGAGCCCGGATGTAGAGACATGTTTAATTCTGTGGATTTCAACTGATCTTAGCTCTGATTTTTGTGTAATATATTTTGTGAACAGTTTGGACAAGTACCTGTGGTGAAATTTTGGAATTATTTCTGTTTTTTTTGCTCTTCAGGGCGTTTTTGTCTTTGTCGGTTCGGCCCGGTTTGGGAGGGCAGAGGTCTGTCATTACTACCATCTCAATCTTTGTGACTGAGAGAGTCGGCGGATCTGTCTCTCTCTCTTCTTTTCTCTGTTTGTTCGCTGTCTGTAAATATTTCGCATTCTGCTGGTGTATATATTTCCTTGTTGGTTTGGTTTAGTTTGTAGTTGGTTCGTTTTTCGTTCGGTTTGGCTTGGGTCGATTTGCTCATAATTTTTTATATCGAACTGGGCTAAATACATGTACATAGCCAAGGTAGAGAGCGGCATGTTGTAGGCTAACCCTCAGAATGCAGGTTTGTGCGAGTCTTTTGTTCTCTGTTCTTTTGTTCCTCGGTATTGCCAGGCAACTAGCAAGACCTAGAGCTGGGCTATTGTTCTGCCTAGACCTGGGATTCTCTTGGGGAGAGAGTGTGTTGTTTAGTGACACTGATTGTAGTATACACCTTTGGGCTGAGGCTCCCTCGGGGGTACTCAATGTGTACTCTGTGGGAGAGCACGCTGTTGAGGTGTGTGAGTGTCACTCTTTGTAGTTGTAGTGAGACTCCCTAGTGGGACGTTTTTTTTACTATGGCGTTTAGAACGTTTGCTAGACCAGTGAGCCTAAAACTTCTAGGCTTAGAGAACGCTAATGCGATTAATATATACCACGCATTGAAAAACACTGTTAGATTAGCACGTTCAGTCCTTACAAGTCTGGTATAGGTATCAAATTACAAGCGTCTAGTCCGTCATTCATAATCCAGCCGTCGTCCACTAGAGAATATCCGCGTCCATAAACCCTGTGGAACGTCACACTAGCAAATGAAATTCCAGAAATTCGCCTAATGCTGGAAAGCATTCGCGTTGGAGATCAACGTGGTCATTTTGAGGAAATAGAACCAAGGAAATTACTTGTAAAGATGAAAGGACCATGCGACTTCCCAGATTCTGCGATTAGAACTGCATTTGAGTTCTATGGTGATGTTCTGTTTTTAGAAAAAAGAGTTCTATTCGTTCGTAAGAGAGTTTGAGACAGGAGTGCGAAGAATTTGGATGTCGAGTTTCAAACCTACTCTTCCGTCTTCTATTTTAGTTGGAGGTATGAGACTTCCTGTTTGGTATAAAGGTCAAGTGAAAACATGTTATACTTGAGGATCAGAAGATCACATGAACTCGAAGTGTCCTTCAAAATATAAATGCCTAATTTGTCACCAGGAAGGACACTTTTAAAAAACTGTCCAAAGGCCAAAAGGTGCCTAGGGATATCGTGACTAACAATGAAAGAAATGATTCCTTGGGTCCTTGTCCTGTTCCCCTCACAGAAGTTCGAAAAAAACTTTATGTAGAGGCTCTCAAGCAGAAAAAAACATCTGTCAGCTAGAGAGTCTCAAAGTAGAGAAGTGGACGCATGGAAGACTGTAGGTACTGATGGCAAGCCCATCAAAGAAAAAACAAACAACATCGGTCATCAGACTCCGCCGGGGGAAACGAGAAAACCACAAAAGAGAACGAGAAAGCCTCAAACCACTACGCGTCTCTCTTTGACGAGATGGAGGAAGATTGGGGTTAGGAGGATGAAGATGTTGTCAGTGATAGTGAGGATGCCGAGCCAGGTGATCAGAAGTCTGCTTCTGTTCAGACTCAGACTCCGAGAGATGTTACCTCATCTGAATTGAAGAGTGACAACTTACCGGATACTGGTCGTGTGTCGGGTCAGGATGCACCTGTGCAGTCTGTTGATTCGTGCATTAATCCTATTCACTCTGATGTAGATTTAAACTTTACACCAAATGAGGAAATAATGAATGAATTCACAGATCATGAAAGTAATCAACAGTCTTGTAGTAATAAACTACCCCGTATCAGGAAAAGGAGAAAATGGAGAAAACCTTAGATATCGAAACCGGCAAGGAGCCTAGAATAGTCGATGTTATCTCCACGCCGGCCAACGATTCAACTATGCTCTCTGATGAAGAGTATGTTGATTGTAATGAACGTCCATTGAAATGCGAAACTTCCTTGAACCAAAGGCCGAAGGGCTTATTGGGACAAGAGAGAGAGAGAAAGATGTTTCTAAGAGAAAAGTAAAAAACAAGAGAGAGAACTAAAAAAAAAAAAAAAAAAAAAAGATAAAAAAGAATTACCCAAAATAAAACGTTAACCTTCTAAAAGTTAACCTTATATATCTTGGCTTGGGCCGTTTTGTATATCATTTCTTTATACAGATTAAAAATGGCTCAGTCAACAACTATCATTCAGTGAAATTGCAGAAGGGTTTGGCCAAATTTAAATGAATTCCAATTATTAACCCAAGATTATAAACCTTTTTCTTTTTGTCTCAACGAGACCTTTCTGAAGAAAGCAGATAAAGATAAATTCAAATTTCGCCAATACACACCTTACCATTCCTACGCTTTAGACGAACATGGAAAAGCTACAGGCGGCTCTTCAATATTGATTAAAATGGGCGTTTTACACAGTCTGGTTGATTTAGTAACGGATTTACAATCTGTGGCAGTTCGTATTACTTTGAATTCTGTTTTCACATTATGCACAGTGTACATACCTTCTACTGGTAGTCTCCGACTTAGTGAACTTCAGAATCTTTACGATCATCTCCCGAAACCTTATTTATTGATGGGTGCTTTTAAAGGTCGTAATATCCCCAGGGATAATGAAGACAATTGTAAAGGTAAAATTCTTGAAAATTTTATATCAAATAATTCTTTGTGTATTTTTAATGATGGTACTTGTACACATTTGTCCCCAGCCCATGGAACCTATTCAGCATTAGATATATCGCTTTGCGACCTTCGTATTCTTGAAGAATTTTCTTGGTCTGTTCATGATGACCTTTGTGGAAGTGGTCACTTTCCCACTGTCTTAACAGCTGTTCATTCAGCTGATGAACCCCCTGTCACGAGGTATAATTTCAAGAAAGCAAACTGGCCCGAATTTGAAAAGCTTTGTTCACAAAATCTACAAGCAGTCTCTTTCGCTGATGTTCCAGATCCTATACAGTTATTCTCAGATATGCTGATAGAAATTGTCAACCAAACCACTCCCACATCTTCAGAAGTTGCACATATTAAGAAACTTTGGTTTAATGATGACTGCAAAGAAGCACTGAAAGGTAGGAAGAAAGCTGAACGATATTTTCGACATCCTAATCCTGAAAATTTGAAAGATCTCAGAGTCACAAGAGCTAAAGCTCGTAGAACCATGAAACAGAATAAACGTGATTCTTGGAAAAATTATATTTCTAAGATAGATACACATACTCCTATAAGAAAAGTTTGGAATATGATCCAAAGAAGAAAAGGTAAAAGCTCCAAGTCCAGCGTTCATCATCTCAACGATGAAAACCAGGTGATTACTGACAGAGTAGAAATTGCAAATAAATTAGGTGAAACAATTGCCAAAAAGTCTTCGTCATAAAAATATGCACCTAAATTTCAAAGTTTCCAAAAACGAGAAGAGAAAAATGAAATTAAATTCCCATTCGGTAATCATGACAGCTATAGCGCTATGTTTACAATTGAAGAACTTCATGCTTCTCTCACGAAAGTTAACTATTCTACTGCAGGCTCTGATAATATTCACTATCATCTTTTGAAACATCTACCCGAATCTTCTCTAGAAATCCTATTACGCATATTCAACAGACTTTGGACAACAGAAGACTTTCCACTGTCATGGCATAATGCCATAGTTATCCCAGTACCAAAGCCTGGCCGTGGCCATACAGACCCTGGTAATTATCGTCCGATGGAAAATGACTTCAAATTCTCCAGAGCTAAGACAAATTGTATACACGTTTGCAGAAAATGTTCCCAGCACAAAGATCCAGAACTTACATTAGACGGAACTGAAATCAAAGTGGTAAAAGAGGTAAAATTCCTAGGCATATTGTTTGACCAACGAATAACATTCAAATCGCATATAAATTGCTTGAAAGTCAAATGCACGAAAGATCTAGATTTGTTGCTATAAGTGGGGAGATCAGCAAACTCTTCTCCATTTATATCGATCACTTGTTCGTTCCAAACTTGATTATGGTTCTATTGCTTACAATGGTGCAAGCAAGTCAAACTTGGCAAAGCTAGATCCTATTCTCCATCAAGGACTAAGACTTTGCCTTGGTGCGTTCAGAACATCACCTAAAGAAAGCTTGTATGTCGAAGCGGATGAATTTCCTTTAGAACTTCGAAGAATTAAATTATCACTGCAATATATCACAAAACTGCGTTCGAACCTCTCAAATCCTGCATATAACTGTGTTTTCAACCCTCAGTACGCAGATCTCTTTTTAAAGAAACCCTCGATTATTCCACCTCTTGGAATCCGTATAAAACCACACCTTGTAGCAGCTGGTATTAAAGTTAGTCAGATTTTACCTAACGAGCTCTTGCCAACTCCACCATGGCAGTTAGCCACGCCAGAAGTAGATATTTCACTGACTAAATATAAAAAGGCAGACACGAGCCAGCTCGTGTATACACAAGAATTCGGTCTACTGAGAGAGAAATACAGTTCACATCAGGCTATTTATACAGATGGTTCTAAAGATGGTGAGAGAGTAGCATGTGCTACTATCTTTAGTTCCAAAACTAAAACGTATCGACTGCCAGGTAAAAGTTCCATATTTACTGCAGAAGCAAAAGCTCTATTATCAGCTTTAGAAGGTATTGGATCCACTAGAAGGAAAAAATATGTCATATTCTCAGATTCACTGTCATGCCTTAAAGCAATTAAAAATGGAAATTCCACTCATCCCACCATCTTGGAAATTCTACAATTATATGACACCAGATTTGATCAACAGATAGATATTGTGTTTTGTTGGGTGCCTAGTCACGTTGACATCAAAGGCAACACTGAAGCTGATAGATTGGCTAAGGCAGCTCTAGATGAAGAAGTTGACCCTGTTGGAATACCATACAGCGATTTCAGACCATCTGTCTGCGCTTATGTAAGAAAGCTGTTTCAATCTTTATGGGATACTATGGATAATAACAAACTTCACGAGTTCAAAAAAACGGTTGGTTATACTCACCTGAACAGTCATAAACGTTTCGACCAGGCCATGATTAGACGATGTAGGATCGGTCACACACGATTGACTCATGAATATTTACTAAAACAGGAGCCGATTCCAAGGTGTATACCTTGCCATGAAAATCTCACGGTGAAACATATTCTCATAGACTGCATAGATTTTAAGACTGTAAGAGATACTTTTTATCGAGCAGCTACGCTGGAAGATCTTTTTAGCAGAGTGAAAGAGGATTGTATTTTAGGTTATTTGAGAGAGATTGGTTTGTTGTACAAATTTTAATGTTTGTACCTGTTTTAACGCATTAGTTTACCGAGTTTTTGAATTGATTACTTAGAATTTTGTTTGATCGTCGCTATATAGCTGAAATATTGCTGAATGCGACGTTAAACCTTAATTCTCTCTCTCTCTCTCTCTCCATGTATGACCACGTTGAATGTTGTGTGAGAGTGAATGGAATTTATACAGATTGGTTCAGCGTGAATTCAGGTCTTAAACAGGGGTGTTTGTTGTCTCCCCTTTTCAACTTTTTTATAAACGATTTGGCCTTAAAAATCAAAGCCCTTGCTATCAGTGTTCATATAGATAATGAGACCGTTGGAATTTTGATGTATGCCGATGATGTAGTCTTATTAGCAGAAACCGAATTTGATCTACAAATATCTTTTAAATTGTTTAGATGAATGGTGTTTAGATAATAAGATCCATGTGAACAAAGGAAAATCCAAAGTTGTTCATTTCCGAAATAAGGCCAAACCTTGTACACAATATAAGTTTACGTGTGGTAATTTAGATATCGAGGTTGTGGATAGGTACATTTATTTGGGTTTGGTGCTTTCGCAATTCTTAGATTATGACGAAATGGCAAAGGCAGTAGCACAGTCAGCAAGCTGGGCATTAGGATTAGGATTAGGATTATAGCTAAGTCAAAATATATTGGTGATGTACGGTACTGCACGTTCACCAAGTTATATAATTCCCTAGTTTGGCCTGTTATCAATTATGGATCTGCGATTTGGGGAACAATTACAACACATATAAGGGAAGTGGGAAGAGGTGCCGACATACTGACAGAGTCACATGGCTTCACAGTATAGCCTTGTAGTATAGCCTATTCCAAAGCACATACCAAGAATCTAACGATTCGTGATATGTGTTGTATCTCGGGTACGCTTTTATTGTACCTGTTCATGTGGTTACTTGGATGACATGACCACACGGCCTCTAGCACCGGCATAAGCGGTATTAGATAGAAATCTAGAGAGCTATGATGGAAATGCTCTGACGACTCATATATTGGTAATTTGTGAGCTGTGACGCTGTGACAACTCATACACTGGGGATGAGTGCCAGGTCGTGTATCAATGCAGTGCATAATAGAGCAAATCGTTTTATCCTAGGTGTTGGAAAATATGCCCCAAACGCAGGTGTTTGTGGAGATATGGCATGGGAACCACCAATTGTAAGACAGTGGGGTAGTATAGGACGGTTTTAGTGTAAAACCATAAATATGGATGCTCGTCGGTTAAGCAAAAGAGCTTTACTGTGGTCTGTACTGCAAGCAAAACAAATGTTTAAAGGAAAACGATTTGAGTCACTTTTTGAATACGGACGTAAGGTATGCGCCGAAAGGAATGTATGATGTGTATCTATGTTAACGACTGCGAAAAAGCCGTTACAAGAGTTAGCTCAATTACGGGCCGAAGTCGGAATAAGTTAAGGACGTACACCCTGTTCAAAACCCATACGCACCAGAAGCTTATGTTACTACGAAATTATACAAAAAATATAGAAGTGCCATGGCAAAATTCAGGTTAGGGGTTGCCCCGTTAAAAATTGAAACGGGTAGATATGAAGGATTGTCGGAAGAGTCTCGTATTTGTTTCGTTTGTCCTGATAAAATAGAAAATGAGGAACATGTTTTATGCGATTGCCCACTTTATGAAGATTTAAGGTTTCAATTGTACCAAGAGGCCCAGTTTGTTTATGGATGTGATAACAGCTTTCTGGGTCTTCCTGATAAGGAAAAGTTGTCTTTCGTACTCGGAAACCCGCAAATGGCACCTGTTTCTGCCAAAGCCTGATTTCTCGTTTTAGAACGTAGGGAAAATTTCTTAACTATTTGAGGTATAACCCATATTTATGTCATGTTTTATATATATTAGTAATATCCGTCTCTCATAACTCTTTTCAGAGTGGCACCTATAACTGTTTTAGCTTTGTATTGTTTTTCTCATGTTATATGTGGTGAGCCGTTAATAAATAACTATCTATCTATCTTTGATCTAATTCTTTTTGTCCTGATTGTTGGGATCGTTAACTACCGTTCTATTTCGATATTGTCAAATAAATAATGTCTGTTGTGGATGATCACCTTAAGGTGAAGGGTTTGTAGAATTGGCTGCTCTGGATCGTCGTTGTCTTTCAACGCCATAATCGGTTTCTGGGTAGGTACTGAGATCCTAGGCTTTCTAGTGAATTTGGACCTCGTTTGGGCTATTCGTTGCTTTCATCTACTCTGTCGTTTTTGATTTAGCGAAAATTCCTTGCTCGGTGATTGCTGGTTACGCAGTGATTCCTTGGAACCTGTCGTTTCCGTGTAGGAGGAGAGTCTATTATTTAGGTTCAGTCTCTTCAGATTCAGTGGTACCGTATCAGTCGGGAGATTGGCTAGCCTCTGGTATTTCTGGCACAACAATTCTCTCGACCTTTCATTTCACAATGTCAGAATCCCATCGGTATAGAGTAGGCATTGGACCAGTGTTTTAGCTGGAGATGTAGGCTTTGATCTCTTCCTCAGGTTTGGTGTATTTTCCCACAAGGCGAATGTGCCCAGCCGCAAGGAGAAGGATCTTCATTCTCACCTTTTCATTTCAAGATTTCAGAGAAGCGATCAACAGTTTCCAATGATGTAAGCAAGACATGATGATGTTCTGCACATAAAATCTTAGTCACTGACCATTATTCTTCATCCAAATGAATGGTCGAGTCGTTTTTAGAGTATTTATCCCAGTCACACGTTGATTGTTACTGTTCATTCGAACACGATACAGGTATAAAATACATGACATTCCAACGGCCCCTGCACGCTATGATCGAATTTTTACCGTCAGTGTTCAATATTTATCACAAAATTTGAGAAACTTTGAATGCAGGTGTTTGGTGGTATAGCCCTTTAAACAAGTTTCTGCAATAATATTCTGTGGCTTTGAAAACAATCGCCACAGTCGGTGTAGATGAGTCCCTCCCGTTGTGAGCCTCCTCTTAGGCTGTTAAGTTAATGAGCCTCGTTCTGAATACAGGGTCTTCTGTGATGGCTACATTCACATGCTCGTTGTGTTATCTCTGAGTCTGACTTCGTTTATGATTACTCGAACCTCCTGATGTGTGAACACATCTACAGTCAGCACATGACCTTGAAAATGCTACCAGGCGAGATATGTATACACCGTATGCCGGTCCTCCTGCAATATTGCTATTCAAAAATGGATATGTCAAAGTTGGAATCGTTTCTCTCGTCGTAGATTGAACGCTGGAGAAAGCCTTGATCATTCTTGTAAATGTATAGGTCCAGATATGAAGTTTTATCTGAGATATCGATGGTTTCCTTCAAATCCAGTGAAGGGGAAAGTTCCTTCACAATGTCGCTAATATAGGGATTATACAGTGCTAAGAGGTCGTCTGTATAGCGTTGGTGAATAAGAAGGAACGGGCTTTGGAATTGGTATCTTTTGCTAATTTCTGCATATAGGCGTATTCATACGAGAACAGATATAGGTCTGCCAAATCTCTTTGGCCATTGACACCCAACCAGAATCATCATTAACACAAACGTTTCCCTTAAGTTGTGCTAATTGCAAAGTCAGTAACTCTTCCAGGCATTGGCCAGAAATTCTTTTCGAGAGGCTTTGGTCATCACACATTTTTGAGAGGCAGTGGATCGTGTACCTATCATGCACCAAGTGGCGATCAGATAATCTGTGAAGTAGGACGGATCAGCTAATCATGACGCTCTTTATTCAAAGATATATCACCTTTCAGGATTAAGAGGATCTCATATTACTTAATCATGGGATGAAAAAACCCACTGGAGAGAAGGGAAATACATCCCAACAAGTTAGTATGGGAATTGTCCCCCATATAATTCTACTTATTAAATTAAACAATATTTTAGTAAATATATCAACGAAATTGTCGGCATTATGCCTGTTGCGCGCCGAGCGGCAAAATAAGAAAGGAGGCACTCATTCAGAGCGCGATTATGGGCGCGCTAAAATAAATAGATTTTCTGAATAAAAACACTTGATTTAAATTTAATGTCGATTATTCATACATCAGTTGTTCCACTGATCGATATTTATGTTGTTTTTTGAAGCTTCATAACAAGAGAATCTTTAGACAACAGAACCAGATAACCGAGGGAATGTAAATAGAGAAGTACCCATATAATAACGTGCATATTGCGCCCCGGTAGGGAGCACAACCAGATATTTCTGATAAAGAGACCGAGTCACCAGTCAACCAAACTCGACAGGACAGTGATCAATCTCATTCACCGTGGAACCGATATCGAGAAGGCATATTCCCAGCATAATGAATATATGTTGTCAGGTAAATACTGTGTCAGTTTTGATGTAGACTTCTTTCCTGAACCGTTCATTTATTTTGGGACGTCACCTGAGTTTTCGCTCCAGTTTATTATATTACAGCTACATGGCAGGATTCTGCTTGTGGAGTGTTAGTCCCAGAGGCCCGCCCTCTGCATATGTCACTCGACAAATATATGTAGGTTTATTGTTTTGGTGGGAAATTTAAGCCGTACGAGGTCGTTCATTACAGGTTAGTGTCTCTTGCATTTACCAGGTTACCTTATGTTGAGTCGTTGACTCCATCAGGCGTCCACGATGCTCATCCATTAACGTCAGATGAGTTGTTTGAGCTGATTTGTCATCAGAGTTTACGAGGTAGCGTATGTCTCCACATGAACACCTACAATAAAAGCGCGACTGAGATACTAAGGCTACATCCAAGAATCCACCGTATTCTTAGGTCTGAATGTTAGGTGCCGAGGGGTGCTTTCCTGTAGAGTCATATGGTTGGTTTTTAGTCACTAGAAGGCGTAAATTTCTCCCATCTCATGCGTATCTCTCCAATTGTAAATCTGATTCGATTTCCACAAAACTTTTTATCGTTTCTGATATGCGTGTAAAAATATCAAATATTCTGATTTCTGAAGCCCGTCCATTAAAAATAAATTGAAGAAAAGACTCGAAACAAACAGTTACTATGTTGAAAGAAGCGCGGAACAGATGGCCGAGCGGTACTTCTGTGAATGGAAATTGAGAATGACATTCCAATGCGAGGACGTAATGGAAGTAGTTCGTCGCCGGCGACAGTGTGTGATTTTTTTTGGTTGGAGTAAACAACCCTGATTGTCTACAAACGCCAATCGAAATATACGTAACACAAATATAAAAGTCATGATACAAGTTTTGTATAATATAGGTGTATCACATTGCTTTTCGTCACTGTGATGTGAGAATTTAGTATATCAGCCAACAACATATTCGTGCTTAGTCTCAAGTTATTTACACCCCACCCCATCCCACCCCATCAATATAAGCGTCCGATTAGACATTCTTAAGCCAGTCGTCGTCCACGAAGAATTTTGAGGGTTCATAGTTGGAAAACCTAATTCGCGGTTCGGTGAACCAAATAAGCACAAAATTTCTTGCAGTATAAATTATATAACATATATAAACACAAATTAGTGTCTAACGAAGTGTGTAGTTTCCTGGTTTATTTATAGACAAACCGATAGTATAATAGCATACGCAGGTTGTAAATTTAGTGTTCGAATCTATCATCTAAAAAACACTTGCATTGAACAACCGTGTACTGTTTTAAATACAATCTTGAATTGCAGGAGCTAAAACTTTATTTGAAATTTTGGAATTGAAATCTTGAATTTTAAAATATTGACTTTTCGTTTTCGACATATGAAAAGACGGAACAATACAATATTGTAGTAGGCCTACATCAAATATAATTGACCAAACAATTTGATAGACCAATATAGACAAAGCATCGGGAAACAACGAGAGCCAGTATCAGGAAAACCCATGTGCAACCATATTATAATAATAAACTTGAATTTTTTTGATATAAAATGTGAATTCTCCGCCTTTAGCGCATCTCCACGTGTCAACAAGGTCTTCCGCATTAACTTAGCATCAGTTCCCAACTTCTGGATGCCAGTCAAGTTGAAGTTAAACTTGAAGATACCACTATAGTGGCATATTCCCGTGTGCATAGGGTACCAAAAAAGAGTTGAACCCATCTGTGAATGTAGTAATCACCTCCGGTTTCACAGTAAGCATACGGTACACGTTATTTATATAATGGAGATTAGCAGATAGGTGTAGCACATATGCCTATATTTCACTTTCAGGTCTCGATTTAAGGTATTCTCTCAGTCTGGGTAGTTCTTCAATCCGTTTTCTGTGCGCCTTGAGCTCCGGAGAATGGTCAAGCAATGTTGGAGTTTTGCCTATAACCTTATCGAGTACATCAAACACTGCCAGATCCGCCCATGTTACCTACAAAAACGAATAACAAAGTGCAATAATAATTTATGATTTAGCATTTTGGACGGCTGGTGTGTAACAATGGAAATATGACAATTTTCGTGTACAGTTCGGAGACCCTAAAGTTTAAGCGACCAGTGATCTTGAGCAAATACCTGTAATTGTGAGAAGTTCTGATGGCTTTCTAATCTAATACAAATTAGTATCAGTTACAATGACTGTTGATTGAGGCCGTATGTGGTCAATAGTTGGTAAGTTGGCAATAATGCTATGGCATGATTATCAGGTGTGCACAGGCAGATAGAGTTCAGACATGGGAAGTACTTACCGATTTACCAACGAGAAAGTTCCCACGGTTTTTTGTCAGTTGTTTGGTGACAATTTGGAGAAAATTTGGAATGGTCTTCTCCTGTAGATCCTTTCCCAGTTCCCCCTAGAAGCGAAAGTCGAGATAATAGATGAATTGATGCAGAATATAAGGATAAACTCAAGGGCTTTGATTTCATCGTTGATTGTCCCTCTCTACAAACTTTTTGCCGCAGAAGCAGAAAATGAGCCGACACCTTTGAACCGTATATATACTACTATTGTCCGTTTGGTCCTAGCAATGTAAAGGCGACACGTATCAATGGCTCTATAGCATATACCTCTGGTGACGAATTCATTGGTACTGATATTAAATCTAAAATCGGCTGAGCATAATCCGTGATAGGTATGTACATGGCTAACTGTTGACGTAAATATTCTTCCATGATCCGGATATATAAATCACATTTGTGAATAATGGTCAAACGCGACATCCTGGTAACTTTCAACAACTGGCCGCAAAACTACGACATAATTAAAGCTCAACTGGGAAAAAGTTGCTACAATGCGCACGATCATTCAGAATACACATATAGATCTAGGGAGTTCACAGAGAAACATCCCACACTAAGTGGATTAAATAGACCGAGAATCAAGATACAAGGATAGTCGGTGTTCCTTCCTTTCTGATAGCTGATGCCAGATGGATCAGGTGGATATGGAGCTTCGTCTTCACATGGTACTTGGAGATGCAAGGATCGCAAGATTACGACCAACATTCAGCTTTGGTATCTACAGTTAAGTTGAATGTACTGGCTTCTGACCACGCCGGAACCGACATAAGAATGTTGCCACACATAAAGCAACCTGTGGAAGTGGGAAGACTCATAGTTCAGTTAATACCAACCAGTGTTACCGCGCTCTGCATCGCTGATTCGAGGGGTGAAGTATTAGGGTGAAGTGTCGAAATATGGGGTCTCTATATATAACCTCATGCTTTATATAAATCCACAACAAGGCGTGAAACGCACTTTGGGTGAATAGAGAAATAAACGGTTTACTGCCAAACAAAATACATCAGCATATTCTACAAGTATCACTTTATATATTCCCGTCGTCAAATTAGTAAATTTGTGCAATTTTTACCTTTGTCGGGCGATTCAAAATCCAACGTAGCTGTCCATCCATCTGGGAACAGTGAGATTATGGCGGGCTTCGTTCTCAATTCTGATTGGTCAGCCGCGAAACGCCTCCGACAATGAGGTCATACACTGATCAGCTGCCGGAGGCGTGTCGCGACTGACCAATCAGAATTGAGAACGAAGCCCACCATAATCTCACTGTTCCTAGACGGATGGACAGTTACGTTGGAATCTGAGTCGTCCAGCAAAGGTGAAAAATTGTACAAATTTACTAATTTGACGACGGGAATATATAAAGTGATACTTGTAGAATATGCTGATGCATTTTGTTTGGCAGTAAACCGTTTATTTCTCGATTCACCCAAAGTGCGTTTCACGCCTTGTTATGGATTTATATAAAGCATGGGATTATATATAGAGACCCCATATTTCGACACTTCACCCTAATACCACCGCCCACACCTCCCAAAGCTCTTGTTTTGCGGGCCTGTGGGTGTGAGGAAGATTATATCCGGCCTGAGTGGAGGTGAGTGGGGATGCCCTAGTAAATTTTTCTCTAGTGCTCAGAAACAGAAGAGAGCTGTTCAGGCTGGTTGAATTGATAGTTTCGGCTGGTGTAGCTGGACGAAGTTGCAGCAGTTATTATAATTAAAACGAATATACACAATTGCCATATTTTGCGAAAGGTTGAATTTCAGCTCTTCCGGGTTCACTTTTCAAGGTTCACGTAATCAGCGTCCCTCCATATGCAGCATCAGAAATTTCAAAATCAGATTATCTATCTATATGTAGCTTGGTAGATTTGATAATAGAATCAATTAATGTAACAAACAACTGTACCTTCTTCGTCTCGTCTTTCTCGAAGAAAACTTTCATCACAGCCGTGAATAAATCTGCACACAGGTCTACAAGTTCGTCCGCTCTAAATTCCTCCTTCGCATTCTTCCCTGCCAGGCCTGTAAGAAAAAATTACGTACAGATGTAAGAGACCCGGGTGCCCCTGAAGATTATTGTTCGTCCGTATGTGTCAATCCCTGATCTCCAAACCTAATCCTACAACACGCCTTAACCGGAACCAGAGAAGTAAAACTTGAACCATATATCTCCTCAAACCCTATATGGTTCTGTATTATAACCCGACCAGTCCTGGGGACTCCATGCATACCGGAACGAGAAAAATTGAGAGCTGACTTTTCTTGACTAGGTAGTTTATTATATTGGGATCATTTCGAGCTGATTTGCATAACCCTTGAGGATAAGAGGATTACGGTTAAATACAAAATATTGGCCAGGTGAGGTACCAGAAAAGTGATGTTTTCATAAATTTTCTTCAGAATTCCAGCTTTTGCCTGAGGAAAAGTGAAGAAAACGATTTGATTTCACATGATATTTACTAGTTTATCATGACTTTTTGAGTCAATGTAAGTCAACATTTCGAAGAAAAATCAACCAATAATGCCATTTTGTGTTATCAAGGCACTCACATTGGATGGTTTTTACATTTTTTGGTAGAGCTTGACCCAACGGTTTAGGATAAGTTTCAGATCCCTAGCCCAAGGGGTAGGAAAAATAATTATGAGGGGACCACCATATGCCCCACAGGCCTGAACGGGTCCTACAAAGCCCAGATAGAGTTAACCCAGACAAGGAGACACAATACCATGAGCCGCCTGAACTTTTAACATGATAAAGCACAGGATATAGGAAACAGATGAGCCATGTAATTCAAGATCCTCATGGTACTCATATGAACAGTCACAATCAAAGCGTGACTGAGATACATCATTCTTTAGATGACGACTTTACAACGAATATTATGGATTAAGAATACTGATCAGCGATACGGATTTGATATTTTTGGAACATCATGATGTCTTGCCAGCATCATTGAAAACTGTTGACCGCTTCTCTCTTGCAGGAAACAAGCCTATGTTTATGTATACTATGATTGTCTTTTTGAATTTGGTGCTAATACTGTTATATGGAATATGGAATAGGTCTTTGGATTATGGACGCGGATATTCTCTAATGGACGACGGCTGAATTATGGATGACGGACTAGACGCTTGTAATTTTACATCGGCACTTGAATTAAGTTGGATAAATTCCTGAAATAAACGATTTATTCATTCCAATTATTTATAGAGGGGGTCCTTTCAACCTCAACGGCTGCTCTCCCAATAAGCCCTCTATCACGCATAGATACATGACTCATTAACAATAATGAGGGTATGCAACAGAAAATTACTCGCCAAAATAATATATATTTGTTTGTTCTTTTCACAAATCCCTTACAGACTGAAAGTACTGACGTGTAAAACAAATAGTATTGATCGATTCGAACGCATATCTCATAAATTCCTCTGTAAATACTGAAACGCCTTTATGTTCAACCGCCAGGCCCAACATTCCGTATGCATAATCGAGAGAGGAAGAATTAATGTTTAACGTCGCGTTCAGCAATATTTCAGCTATATAACGACGATCAAACAAAATTCTAAGTATTCAAGTTAATAACTTCGTAATCCAACACATTAAAACATACATTAAAACTTATGCAACAAACCAATTTCTCTCAAATAGCCCAAGACACAGTCCTCCCCCCTCCGACCAAAAAGGTCTTCTAATCTAGTTCGATAAAAAGAATCTCTTACAATCTTAAAATCTATACAGTCGATAACAATATGTTTCACTGTGAGGTCTTGGAACTGGCTCTTTTTTTTAGTAAATGTTCGTGAGTTAATCGTGTATGATCGATTCTACTTTGCCAGATCATGACTTGATCGAAACGTTTCTGGATGTTCAGATGAGTATAGCCTACAATTTATTTGAACTCATGAACTTTGTTATTATTCTCACATAAGTAAATATAGAGGGTCTGAAATGGCTATATGTGATTCCAACAGGATCAACTTCATTATCTAGGGCTGCATTGGGCATTCTATCAGCCTCAATATTACCATTAATGCCACCGTGACTAGGCAACCAACAAAACACAATATCGACATTTTGACTAAATCTACAATCATATAATTGTAGAATATTCAGGATGGTGAGATAAGTTGAAGTTCCACTTTTAATCGCTTGAAAGCATGACAGTGAATCTGAGAATATGACAGATTTTTCCTTTTAGTAGACCCAATACCTTCCAAAGCCGAAAATATAGCTTTTGCTTCGGCAGTGAATATCGAAGTTTAACCTAGTAGTCTGCAGGTTGTAGTTTTAGAAGTAAAGATAGTAGCGCATGCTACTCTCTCACCATCTTTAGAACCATTTTTATAAATAGCCTGATGTGATCTGTATTTTCTCGCAGCAGACCAAATTCTTGTGTATACACAAGCTGACTCGTGTTTGCCTTTTTATATTTCGTTAGTGTAATATCTACTTCTGGTTTAGCTAACTGACAAGGAGGAATTTGTAAGAGCTTGTTAGGTAAGTTTGAATAAGCTTAAAACCAGTTGCTACAATGTGTGGTTTCATACGAATTCCAAGAGATGGAATAATGGAGGATTTCTTTAAATAGAAATCCACGAACTGAGGTTTGAAAACACAGTTATATGCAGGATTCGAGTGAATTGATCGCAATGATGTGATATATTGCCGTGATAGTTTAATTCTTCGAAGTTCTAAAGGAAATTCATCTGTTTCGAAATAAAGCTTTCTTTAGGAGCTTTGCCAAGTATGACTTGCTCGCACCGTTGTAGCCATAATCGATTTTGGAACGAACAAGTGATCGAGATAAATGAAGAAGTCTTTGCTGATCTCCTCCCAACTTATAGTTTGGAAATACCTTCAACAAATCAAGAGCTTTCGTGCACTTGGCTTTCAAGCAATTCATATGCGATAAGAACGTTAATCGTTGGTCAAGCAATATTCCTGAGAATTTGACCTCTTCCACTACTTTGATCTCAGTTCTATCTAATGTATGTACTGAAACTTTGTGCTGAAAATACTTTCTGCAAAAAGTTTGTCTTAGCTCTGGAGAAATTTGGAGCCATTTTCTAGACACCATTTCTGAAGTCTATTTAGACAAAGTTGTGATGATCTCTCAATATTATGTATACTTTTTGCACTGCACGAAATGTTGAAATCGTCTAGAAAAAGTGAAAGATAAATTGATTTATTCCAAACTGCCGCTAAGCTGTTGATCTTGAAGCTAAGGAGAGTAGTAGACAACACACTGCTCTGTGGGACACCCTAATCCTGATCGAAATGATCAAACATGGTTGAACTCAACCGAACTTGGAATTGTCATTCCAAATGTTAGACAAAAAGGGGTAAACGACCCTTTAATCCCATATATGAAGGTCTTTTAGAATCCCGTATTCCATGTAGTTTCAAAGGCTTTTTCGAAAAAAAAAATGGAAACTACATGTTGATTCTTGGCGAAAGCAGTCTTGACATAGGAATCGTAAGACCATATTCACGATTAGCATCAAACTCAAGTAGCCATCAAATGAATATATAGAGACAAGAGGGAGATGTCAAAAATAGGGAATGATACAGGTAAGACATCATGATGATTCTATCCGTAAACCCTTTGCTCTGACTATTATTCTTTAATCCAGATCAAGTCGTTTTCGGAATGTTCAAGTCATTTGCCAGTATACATCTCTGTCACGCTGTAACTGTGACTTCGTATACACACACCCTTTTACCGTTTCACGCAATAGTACTGCTGACGATAATTATGCTATTGTGCATGTTGTTTTCATCGTGTTGAAGATGACAAAACGTTTATACGTACCAGTTTTCCTGGCGATATATCTACCAATAGATAAACTCTGACCAAATACTTCGCCATCAATCTCCAGAGCCGGTAAGGTACCATGAGGGGTGGCTGTAAATAAACAAAATGAGCCACAGAATTAATTACGGCGAAATACGTTTTGTTAAATTATTTACCATAATCATTACACAATCCTGGTTCCCACAGACTACTGGGAGTCTCTAGTTGCCATGGTGAAGGTTCCATACTGTTGCATGTAAAGGTGTTAGATATAAAGATTTTCGGTTGTGTGGCCACGAAACGTACAATTAAAACGGATTCACTGTGCCCAAGAACAAACGCAGGCGCCATCTTCAAGTAAATTTCGACAAGGCGAATGTCGAATGAAGTATTTGGACTGAACACATCTAATTTGTTGATTTATGTCCAGTAGACTGTAACAGTCAGACCACAAACAGAGATTTGTTTTTTCCCGTGGCATCTTGCGAACGAGAGCGATAGACACCAGTGATAAAATTAACGTCCGTGTTGAAAAAGACGTTTACAACTGCAAACGATATAGTGAGCGTTTTGCTCCTAGTTTGTCTTTTTGGGGCTTTTCTGGTGATGACAACCATGACTGACGATAAATTATCAAGTTCAATTTGTTAGTTTTCGGATCGTAAAAAGCTAATAATGTGGGAGAACAAGTGCTCTCAGAATAGATCTTTTTTTTATCGATAATGAACCAGGCGAATACAACGTTTGGAGTGAGAAAATTCTCGAGATTAGAAAGTTTAAATCTTTGCAGATATGATTGTTCTAATGCTCGAATGACAACAACAATGAACATTTTTCCGAAATCGCTTTACTTCGACCAATTTTGAGTATTGCAGATAAATCCCCAAATAGACAAAAAAATGCCAAGAATTCAAATTTCAAATGACCCCTCATACTGGCCACAGGTGCTTTCCGTACTATACACAAAATGGACATAAAATAATGTGTAAATTAAATATGATTCTTTGTCAGTAATGTACGTTACCATAGCAAAATTTATTACTCCCGGTATTCCCGATAGAAACATTTGGGTCTGAATGTTATGTGCCGTGGGATGCTTTCCTGTAGAGTCATATGGTTGCTCTTTATTAATTAGTCACCAGACGTCGTAAATTTATCCCACCTCTCGCATATCGCTTCAATTTATTACCTGTATATGGTAAAATTCTGCTTGAAGACTGTTAGTCCCCGAGGCCCACCCTCTATCCGTGTCACTGGACAAATATATGCAGGTTTATTGTTTTGCTGGCAAATTTAAGCCGTACGACGTCGGACATTACAGGTTAGTTTTTCTGGTTTCTTGCATTTACCAGGTCACCCCACGTTAAGGCGTTTACTCCATCAGACTGATGCTCATCCATTAACATCAGACAAGTTGTCTGAGCTGATCTTTCATCAAAGCCCCGAGCTAGGGGCTGCATGGATACGTCATAGTCTCCGCATGAACATCTTCAATAAAAGCCCGGCTGCGATGCTAAGCTTAAGTCCGAGAATCCACCGTATTTTCTGGTCTGAATGATAGTTGCCGGGGGATTCTTTCCTGTAGAGTTATATGTTTGCTCTTTTGTCGCCAGACGTCGTCAATTTTTCCCACCTCTTGCATATCGCTCCAGTTTATTACCTGTATATGGTTGGATTCTGCTGATGGAGTATTAGTCCCCGAGGTCCGACCTCTATACCTGTCACTTGACAAATATATGTAGGTTTATTGTTTTGTTGGGGAATTTAAGCCGTACGACGTCAGGCATTACAGGTTAGTATCGCTGGGTATTCTTGCATTTACAACGCATACCCCATGTTGAGGCGTTTACTTCATCAGACGTCCACGATGCCTATCCGTTAACATCAGACGAGTTGTTTGAACTGATCTTTCATCACAGCCCCTGACAATGGGTACTTCATAATCTCCGCATAAACATCTGCAATAAATGCGCAGCTGTGATTCTAAGGCTACGTCCGAGAATCCACCGTATTCTCGGGTACGAATGTTAGGTGCCGGGGGATGCTTTTCTGTAGATTTATATGGTTGCTCTTTAGTCACAAGACGTCGTCAATGTTCCCACCTCCTGCATATCGCTCCAATTCAGCTCATTTCATGAATTAGCTTTCTATCATTTATTGTTCCATATGATGGAGAGAATGATGAGTGGCCTTGATTTACTCGTCCCACACTAACTAACGAGTCTTAACATGCATCGAAACGTATCAGTTGGGGTCGATAGTAACCTGCGTGTAAACCGTCACGGTAAACGCGTTCGACCTTTTTACTTTTCAGACTTTTCCAAGCGAGACGATAAAAATGCTACAACAACGATACGACGCTGCTGGTGTAGCCCTTTAATGCACCTCTGGATTTATTCAAATAAAATGTTTAGAACAACTTTATTATTTTGGTTGAACACACATTTGGAATTGGTGCTAACTGTCATAAAAAAATATATTTTTCAACGACGGCTGAAACTTAATGTCAGATCTAACGTTTGCTATTTGAACTTTGCAACTTTGTGCATAGCGGTAATTATCATTCGATGATTATTAATAGGCTTAATGGGCAGGTAGAAAATGCATTAAAGAATGAGAAATGTATGAATACTTACTTGGTTTCAAGGCCGGCCAGTCCTTAAATTCAACTCGCTGATCTACAAATTTCGTTCCGGATGCATGAAAAATTAATCTCACGAATTCCCCTCGTCCACGACCGTTAAAGTACATAAACTTGTATGCAGGCATCGTGATTTCGTACTAAATTGCTTCAACCTTAAGCGGACAATAGTGCGTGTTTTCTTCTGGTTGATGTGATGTCAGTGTACCCAGATGAAGTGGTATACTTCTAGTGTGTGCCTTCAGACCTGTGAGATGTGCACAACCAATGCGTTTCCACCCTATTTGTTGATGTAGACTCGACCGGAGTACAGGATTGAAAATATTTCGATATGGTTGAGCAGTTCCCATTGTCTCTTCCTTGGGGTAATATATGACTAGGCGTTCTTATTCATTGCTGTAATGGGAAGACAGTTCGCATGAAGTACCGTAGGCTATATCTGCTCGGGGAAGCATGACGTGATATGAAAGCCTGGATATGAGATGAATGGAAAATGGCCCCTTTATCTCGGATATGACCTTTTGAAAAACAGATTGTGGGCGAGATAATTGTCACCCATTATAAGTAAAATTATCCTAATTATGTAATAGTATATTGTAAGAAATAGCGATAATTTGGGTTAAAACGTGGATCAGAAGGCGACTTGAAAACGGGTTCACTTCTCAATTGCAGTGACGTACACTTTGCGAAAACATTTTGGGTAGGATGCAGGCGAAACACAAAATTATAATTCATGATTTCATGCATTTATTCATTCTGCACATTCCAGTGATAAATAATGTTTGTCATTGAAGAATATTTAATTAGTCACTTCGACGGTACAAACATATTATTATTTAGGGCCACATCAGCGTTGATCTTGGGTTAAAAGCGATGTATTCCACCACAGAAACACTATTTCTTCTGGAGTTTCTGTATTCGACCCCGTTGAATACCGATCATTTCCGAAGATTACTATCAGTTTAATTATTTCAAATATTATTTATGCTAGAAAATAATATTACTTTGATATAACGCACTGTGTAAAAGTTTAATCCTCCAAGTATCCAAGACCCCAGTTATAAAAATGAGAAGAATGAGGAATTTAGAATATTGTGTATTACTTGTACACAAACAAATATGTTCATAGTTGTACTAGAAAGTTTTCAAATACAAGCGTCTAGTCCGTCATTCAATATTCAACCGTCGAAAATCTACCAAAAATCGTCAATGTGACGTCATCAAAGTGACCATCTTGGATTTTTACATTTTTTCGTAGAGATTGATCGTGATGTGGTAAGTTTCAGCCCCCTAGCTCAAGAAATAAGTAAATACTTCGGGGGTCGAACTGGCCGCCCAGGTTCAAATCACCCATGTCAGAAAGGGTTCAAGCATATCCGCATCAGTAGTAGGAAAAGAGTAAATTGCCTCCCATTTGTGGCGCGCTCACTTCCGGTTGAGTGGCGCGCTGCCCTCAGCCAATCAGAAGCGAGTATTTTGACCCGGTGCATTATGGGACATATCCAAGATGGCGGCGTCTGCCTTCTGGTTCAAGATGGCGGCACGTCCGGTGTCGAAAACTGGCCATTTTGTCGGGATGTGGTCATCTAGTGTCGAAAACTGGACCCGGTATGGGTCCCGCTAGACGTTTTGGGGTCTAGGTGGGCCACTAGTGGCCCGATGGAGTCGTATGAGGTATCAATGTGAAGCATTCTTGAAGGAGCATCCGAGGGGATGAGTGTGACGTGGAACTGACGTCATTCTGCGCATGCGCAGTAGACAAAGGGTATGGAAATATACATTTTGGGATCTAGGGGAGCCCCTAATGGGCCGATAGAGTTGTATGAGATAATATGAAATAGGCAAAGCCTAGAAACGAACGAAGTATACTTCTTTTGTTCGCTTCTGACTTTGCCTTTTTCGTATCATTTTTTTTTTTTCGCAAACCATATATAGTCACTGTTATATTACGGAAGCTTAGAAGGGACATTGAAAATTATATACATATAGGCGCAGCCTAGTGCGAGTTCTTTTCATTTTCCTGGTCGTTTGTGGCTTGGTGATTTCTGATGAAATACTGGCAACCCAAAAGTTTGGAATTGCTGTGGTTGTGGATGATGCGTTGAATATTTGATCAATCGGGAAACGTATTGTTCTTTATCTGACATAGCAGACTGCCTATACCATATAGTATATGTTTCACACATTTCAAGGTCCGAAAATATGAATTATTTTCAGTATAATCAAATACAGTCGATCAGAATTGATACTCTGGATCGGATCTGGGATAAAGTATGTTGATCGAATATATAAACCACAAAATATTGGGGTGCTTCTTCATTATAAATTAATTTGAGGAATGAAACTGATAGAATTATTTTAATTTTATCCTTGAATGAAAAATTAAGAATGCCAAACTGTTCGAAGAGAGATATTATTATATAATGGACAGAAATATTGCGATGTTTATAGTTACATATAATCAAATTATTGTAAACAAATGAAAAACAAGCTTGATAGCTTATGAAGCCAGGACATTCCACCTTGAGTACATTTACCCCTGTAGACATTTCCCTAGATATTTCCTCCTTCAAACATTTCCCTCTGTGGACATTCCCCACTCTCCCTCCCCCCTTTTTTTTTTTTTTTTTGTATTATAACTACAAATGTGTAACACACTGAAATATTTTAAGATACTTTCAACAAGATTTGTATAATTTAGTAAAATATTGTAATAGATATCTTGGGTTTTGCCATGAATTACTTTCTCTTCAACAGGGCACTATTTTGACATGTATAATTCATCTCAGCATATCTGTGCTAATAAAGAATTCCATTGAATTGCGCAAGTGTATGTTACATTATTGATTGTTCGCCTCATGTAGGTGTTGTGTTTTTTTCATTCATGTAGGTTCTAATTAGCAAATAAACATCTATTCTATTCTATCGTATGGATCAAAATATTTATTTATTTATGACTACGTAATAGTTGTTAACGTATAGGATGTATACTACCGGTACCGTAGCTATTGTTTTATCATGCCGAATTATAGAAAATAATGAATAATAATAGAGAAATGCCCCAAATTTGTTTTTGTCAATATTTCAATTTTGTTAAACATTTGTACGAACTCATAGTACAAAAATATATAGGAAGGGGGGGGGAGGGGGGAATGCATGTCTAAATATGAGGGGGGGGGGATGCATGTCTAAATATGAGGAATCTGACTTTCTAAAATTTCGTTTTATAAGTTGTTTGAGTTCTTGGTAAAATTTTGCTGTTTGACTTCAAAGCTATTCATGAATTGACCCCTCAGAAGTGTACGGATCTAAACACAATAAAATCTGCAATAAACTATAGCTTGATGAATGTGTTTGTTTTATGAACTTTACTTGCATCTTGGTTGTCCGTACCTATTAATTTAATGTCTAAATCTAGGCCATAATCTGAAGTGAACGGATGATATCTGACGGTTCAGACAATCGCAGTGTCACCGTTTACTTGGAAATGATTTCTTGCCTGTTATAATTAAAATCCCCTATTGATAATCAGCTTGTTGTGCCCCCCTTCTCCCTTTTCTTTGCGAACTTTGGATGACCTAATCTATCACGCGGACGTCAGCGACAGAACTTGAATGGCTTGATTTTGCTACGGCGTAAGGTCACAATTCCGTGGCAAATGTTCATTTTTTAAATGAACAACCGATTATCTCTTTACGAAACATCAGATCTTCAAAGCCTAATAAATAAGCTTGTTATAGATGGACACGGCGTAGAACTAAATTTTATGAAATTTCTGCACTGATGTGAAGTGCCATTTTCGCGAAAAAGAGGTCTGACCGCATTCTCAACCTGTAACCATTTGCGTGCGCGAAGTGCAGACGACACTCGGGCGTTTTCGCTAAATATTCTATCAGTCGGAAGGGAATCGGAAGGGAATTCATCCTTGAATTTATTAGCATATTATCCTTTTTTTGTTTCAAATCTATAGCAAATATTTTTAGATTAAATTTCGATACTGTTCTAATTTTAGCTATTACCCACACTGCCTCAAATCCAATATGGCAGCCCCCGCAAAATACGCCCACGCAAACGATGAAATCTGAACATGATAGACTACGGTGATTGTCTGTCTTTACATGGATTTACACTGGTTTGTGATTAAGTTCTGTATCTGTATTTTGTCTCACGTAATGCATGTATGTTACCTATTTAACGAACTCCGTTAGGGACCGCTTCGCGGTCCCGAACTTCGTTCGTTATCAATGTGAAGCCTATGTGAGGGGGCATCCGATGGTCTGGGTGTGGGGTTGAAATATCGTCATTCTGCGCATGCGTGGTAGACCAAGGGTATGCAAATAGCCGTTTTGGGGTCTAGGGCAGCCACTAATGGACCGATGGGGTCGAGTGAGGTATCCATGTGAAGCCTATGTGAGGGGGCATCCCACTGGGTGGATGTGGGGTCGGAATATCGTCATTCTGCGCATGCGCAATAGACAAAGGGTATGGAAATAGACGTTTTGGGATCTAGGTGAGCCACTAATGAGCCGATGGAGTTGAGTGAGGTATCACTGTGAAGCCTAGGTTAGGGGGCATCCGATTGGACTAGTGTCTCGGCCGTTGTCCACATTCTGCGCATGCGCAGACAGGGAATTCTGGGAAAAGGGTGTGGACATAGCCGTGTTAGGGTTTAGGTGAGCCCCTAATGATCCTATGGTGTCGTATGAGGTCTTATTTTGAAGCTCTCGTGAGGGAGCATCCGCCTGGGCTAGTGTGTCGTTCGTTGTCCATAGTCTGCGCATGCGCAGTCTGGCCGTAGTATAGAAATAGACGTGTTGGGGTTTAGGTGGGCCACTAGTGGGCCGATGGGATCGAGTGAGGTATCCATGTAAAGCAGTCGTGAGGAAGTCTCCAACGGGCTGGGTGTGACGTGGAACTGACGTCATTCTGCGCATGCGCAGTAGAGAAAGTGTATGGAAATAGACGTGTTGGGGTCTAGGCGAGCCACTAATGGGCCGATGGAGTCGAGTGCGGTATCCATGTGAAGCCTATGTGAGGAAGCAACCGCCTGGAGTAGTGTCTCGGCCGTTATCCACATTCTGCGCATGCGCAGACAGGGAATTGTGGGAAACGGGTGTGGAAATAGACGTTTTTGCGGTCTAGGTGGGCCACGAAGGGTCCGATGGAGTCGAGTGAGGTATCAAAGTGAAGCATTCGTGAAGGGGCATCCAGTCATGGGTGGGTGCATGTAAAATTAGGGGTATGACGTCACTTCCGGTTTGGGTGAATGGGGCGTGACCTGGGAACATGATACATGTCTGTACCGACCTGTCTGTGGGGGTTTTCCCACCAGAATTTCGCTGACGTCTGCGCCTGCATCCGGGTATGCAGGAGGGTCTGTGTGTGAATGGGGTGTGACCTGGGAACATGATAGGAATGCATGTACTGACCTGTCTGTGGGGGTTTTCCCCGGTCCCGGCCCGGCCCGCCCCGGCCGCAGCGCGCGCGCGCATGCGTCGCCTTAACCGGCAGTGCGCGGATGAATGTCGGGTCAAAAGGTCAAAGGTCACATCCAGGTCAAAAGGTCCAAGGTCTCCCTTTCGGCAAGGTTCGGCGACAATGTTGTGGCATCGATATACAGAGCTTGAAGCCCAAAAGAGGATTGTAAATTAACCTGGGAAGGATGGGCAGTTCCATTTGGACCAATCAGCGGTCGAGAAAAAGAGCCAATGAGCGATCGATAAAAGAACCAATCGACGGGTACTAGAATTTCGCTCACGTCTGCGCCTACATCCGGGTACTGGGATGCTTTCGCCTACGTCCGCGCCTACATCCGAGTTCTTGTACACCCGGGTAATGTTTTCTGGACATGGATGGGTTACCTTTGGCTCCATTCTAGGCCACTGATTGGCTAATACGGTGTTCGAAGCCAGTTTCATGCATTATGCTCATATAGAAAACACACAAGACAGGGTTTTTTGGTGAGATCTCATTTTGCTTTTTATTCAGTAACAACAACAACGTGAGAACAACCACGTGAAAACTGAAGCCCAGAACAGGGGGCTTGTACAAACAACAACAAGGATGACACTTGAGAGAACAACAACAAGAAGTTATTTTCATATAGTTTATTTTCCCCAATGTTACATCATACCAACGCTGGGGGAGCCGCGTTGGGTATGTTTACAACTCAAAAAGACTCTTGCCCAATCAGAGGCCACCATTTGCATCTGTCATATTCGTTCCTATCCGTTAGATGTATTCTTGTCCAATCAGAAGTCGCCATTTCAAAAAGTTTCATCTTTGCTCGGTGTGACCTAAGCGTCGTCGGGCAGGCCTGGATATTCTTCGGGCAGCATGTCCTGAAACAGTTGTTTGCGCATTCTGATCGCATTTTCCAGGGTCTCGGTGGTGGTAGCCCCATAGCCTCTCCCAAGTGACGCTTGGTCTTCATGATGGACCTGTGCGTGGGGTCGCCTTTCATTTCAAGCGGTAGTAAGGTATACTGTTCATAGATCGCCATGGCTGTTTTCCTGATGCGAGGGCGCATTTGGGTGTATGCCTGTTGTAAATTATCCTCTCCGGCGTCCGCGATCGCTG
>JAVTVY010033514.1:0-14338 GCA_036873755.1 Hanleya hanleyi
TGATGTAGGTATGTGGTCCTGAACTGACATAATGTGAAAAGCATTCTACATACTACATGATGTTAGCTGTTTGATGTTACATTTGGCCGCTGATAATTAATGGTTTGTTTCTCATAACCAGCCCTCATCTATATTTTGAGGGCAAATAATTAAAATCCATGAGGGATTTACATTTTCATGAGTAAAACTCGCTCATTTTCTCCATATTTGTATACAATTTGTTTGTAAGTTAATAATTAATAATTATCGCACTCAGCATGTGTATTTTTACAAGCTAAGGTTACGAGGAACAAATAATTACCAGTTGCCTTTGTTAGATTTGTACTGTGTATGTATATATTTCTATTTCAGGCAGAAGACATGCAGCAACAAATTATTAGAGAGACCTTTCACCTGGTATCAAAACGAGACGACAATGTATGCAACTTTCTGGAAGGGGGAACGTGAGTATTTTATGGTGTTACAATTAAATTTTAGTTTTTACCCCTCAGCATATTTGGTCTTGGGGCATGTGGGGTATTGTCGTCATCATGTGTGGCCGTCCGTCTTCATTTTCTCATTGCCACCATATCTCGAGCGTGACTATGCCTAGGAACAACAAACTTACATGACTTATGAACAGCACACATTCAAGTGGTAACAGAGTTTATTGAAAATCAGTGAGATTGATGTGTATGTTTCTAGGTTACTAGATCAGAATAAAAAAATTTCACGAATTGTTTGTCACACTGTGTATGAGCACCAAACTCGCATACATGTACGAAAACCAGTGAGTTTTTTTTAGGTCACTGGGTCAAATTTGTTCAATAGTCACTGACTGCTTATTACCACTATATTCCAAGTATAATAAGGCTTAAGCTTACTAAATTTACGCTTGACACGCATCTGGTCATGGACATTAGCCACAATTGTTGTTGGGATCTTGTCATCATGTATTATATGTCCATACATTTTTGGTTTCGAGATTACAAAACCAAAAAATTCTTGTATGGATTTGGGAGGGGGCAACCTTGTGAATATGCATAAACATCTTTGCCTTCGCTGTACAACAGATCAAACGTGTTGATAGTTATCCTTCTTTTGATTGGTCCAAGACAAGATATGACAACCTTGTTGTGTCTTAGGATCATGAGGATTGGTCCACAGGTTTGACCTATTTCTAATCTGAAGTAATATCACATAACAAAATACTAGTAAGTAGTCCCCATATAACAGCAGAGAGAGAGGGTGTGGATTGTCCCACTTTGGCCTACTTTTGTTACTTCTTCAAAATTTGTCCTACTTTTCAGGGATTTTGTCTGTCAAAAATAAAAAAAAGGGTAATTTAATACATGGGTTACAACCAAGCTGTAGACTATAGAGTATTGATATACTGCATGGTCTTCTAGTAATGACAGTGTAACTGATAGTCAACAGGAAAGGAGTGGGTATTGTTGTTGGTTCGGAAATCCCTCCTTTCATCTAGGAGCACCCTCTTACAGAGGTAGTTAGAAGCTTGTAGTAACCCAGCCGCTTACTAGGGTGGTCGAGACAGGGTCAGTAGCAGTCGAGGTCCCGTGCTGTGCAGGCTGTGCAAGTAACTTATTTACAGTGCATTGACACCTCCTGACTGTACATATAGATCCGTCCCTTTTTCTGACCAGGTGTGTGCGATGTACTACTGTGAGTGGATTTATATAGCGGTCACTGAAAGACACCCAGGTACTTTATTCCCCAAGTGCCTCTGCTGGCGAAGGCCTAGCATAGCAACTAGTTCCACTATCAGTCCATATTACCCTGGACACCGAATCAGTCCAGCGCCTTGTGAATAGGCGAGTATATATGTAAGCGGTCACTGGCGAGGGGCGAACCCACGCCACTTGTAGCACTCCGGGTGACGTCAGAGTCAGACACTCTAACCATTCGACCACGACACGCTCACGAGCATTCTAATTATTAAGAATGTCCAGTGTAAACAGCATCATACCATGACAAACGAAGTTACACCAGGATCGGCTCAAAGTTAAAGATAATTTGACCATGAAATGCATGTTAATTACACGTTCACCTAATAACTGTGTATAATTTCACAACATTTTGCTCTACTTTTCTTTGAAACTGTCCCACTTCAAGTTCAAAAGAAAGCTCCAGTGGAAGGCCTGAGGCTGTGACCAAACATGCCAAACTTTGTGTTGAGAGTGTACATACACTGATACTATTTGATATACTTTGTGATTGCAGACTGATTGGAGGGTCAGATTACAAACTGATTTACAGACATTACGCCACGCTCTATTTCGTCTTCTGTGTCGACTCGTCTGAAAGTGAACTGGGCATCCTCGACTTGATCCAGGTTTGTTCAGAGAATGGGATAAATTATCTAATTTGATTTACATAAACAGGAATGTCTCCCCCATGCAACTAGATGAATGATTGTTTATACACAGCCATCATGGCCATGGCAGATTTCACCAGTGTAAGTTGAGTAACCTGTGGTAGTGGGCCTGTGCCAGCTGTGACAGAATTTATTGTGAACGACCTTACCATACTATTAGAAGCAAGTACCATTATGCTCATGCTATATGAATATTTTGGCGACTAAAGTTGAAAATGCGTCTGATATCAGCCGTTAGAGCTAGGTCAACTAATTAACTACCTAGAAATTTAAAGGCGGGTCTTGTCTCACTGCGTCCTTCGTTTGAGGTCGGTGTTGGGAAATCCGGATTGGATACAAAATGAAACTTGCCGGGTATTTTTCCAAAATCATGGCCCCCTCTAACATGACAAAGAAAAAACTGCCATGCCACATGTGGGAGGAAATACTGAACAAAATATGTTTGTATAAATTTTGAATATCTGATACCCCCCTGCTAATGATGCCCATTTGTATAGTGATGCAGCTCTTGCAATCCCCTTTTTCAAAAGAATCACTCTGGCGCATCACTGACTCAAATCCATCCCTTGCCTGCCCCCTCAATGACTCTAAACCACCAACAGTCACTACTTCAATGACTCAAAATCACCTCCCGCCCATCCGCTCAATGACTTAAAACCACCTCATGCCCACCCCTCAACGATTCAAAACCACCCCATGTCCTCTCCTCAGTGAATCAAAACCACCCATCATGCCCATGGTCACCCCTTCAACGACTCAAAACCACCCACACCCACTCCCTCAATGACTAAAAACGACCCCACGCCCACCTCCTCATCGACTCAAAACGACCCCATGCCCACTACTAATTCAAAACCAATCCATATCCACCTCCTTGATGACTAAAACATAGCCCATGCACACACCTGCCCCCTCAGTGACTCAAAACTACCCACGTCAACTCTCTCAATAACTCAAAACCACCCTTGCCCACCCCATCAATGACTAAAATCGCAACCATTTACCATGTATTACATGTAATCATATTCCATGCTCTAAATTTCAGGTGTTTGTGGAAACTCTGGACAAATGTTTTGAAAATGTCTGTGAGCTTGACTTAATTTTCCACATGGACAAGGTATGATGACGACAACAGCACGTCACACCATCGTAGTGTACATGTACTAACTGTCAATACAGTCACCATGGTAACTGCATGTTGACTATGTCCTCAATTGTATGTTGCATCTTTCGCTGTTATTTCAGGTTTTCGTGGAGACGTTAGACAAACGGTTTGAGAATGTTTGTGAGCTTGACTTGATTTTCCACGTAGATCAGGTAGGATTGAGTGTGTAGTTTCTGCTCCCTTGAATGCCAGCTTTAACCATTCCAAGGGAGACAACTTGACAAATATCTGGAACATTTATCTTTTTTTGTATAATCATAGCTGATGAAAATTAATCCTTAGATCCACAGGGACTTTTTTGACGAAAACAAGATGAAGAGGGAGGCTTTTTTTTACATTTTTTTTACAGATACATTAGAATACAATTTGCATGGAACAGTCAGCTTTTGACAGTACCTCACGCAAGACAACTAGACATCAAACAATTTTAGCAAAACATTCAGAGGCAAATGTGTAAAAATCGGAAAACTCGTTTTAAACTTATTTTCGCTGTTGCCGATAAGAAAGGTTATCACATCACTAAAAAATGATGCGGCGGTGCCTGTAAAGCTCGAAAGTTATTTAAGTCTCCCAAATGTCATCCAGCATTCGTACATTCTACATGTATCATCAAATCTATTATAGAGAAAAGTATGACAGTCCCTATTGTGATCTCCATGGCATGGTTCTCCTACTCCTGTGAGCTAAAAATAGACCTCAGATATACCACAGCGAAGTTTTACATCTGACAGCCAGGAAGATCCACTAGGCATAAACATATTCTGGACTGATAAAAATCTCTAAACGGGTCAGAACAAGGACTAATAGCATAATTTAGATACATTCTAGAACTTCAAAAGGTCTACAAAATTTTAAAATTCAAGGAATTTCCAGGTATTCTAGGACCAGTGCAAACCCTGTTCCTGCAACATTGAGGAATAGAACAGACTTATTTTTCCATGTAAAGAACCTAACACAGAAACTCTATGATTGGCTAGATTTCTTTCAATTTTCCCCACAGGCCAATGAAAGTTCAGGATTTCTGTTTGAATATTTGAATTGTCCAATCAAGGGCTTCAAAACTGGAACATTATCTATCATGTACTGTGGTTTCTATAAAACTACATAGGCTCCTGATACTATACATGCTCCGATATACAATAACACAGGCCTCAATATAAGGTGGTAACCTGTTTTCAGGTTGCCTGGAGTTTGCCGTATGAAAACTAATGGTAACCTAATTTCAGGTCCCCATAACTCTGACCAAGAATATGACCATAGGTTAATAATTATGCAATAGGTTGCCATAGGTTACCAGTGTAGATTTCATGGTAACCTGTTGTTACTATCAGCACTCCTTAAATTAAGACCTGACAACAAGACCTAACTGGAGAATGTTCTAAGCATGACAGTATTGTGGATATAGACACTGATATAGATCGATATAAACCTAGTTTATACAGTTTTACAGGCCTGCCATTAGTCTTATTTTCTCAGGTTAGCTAGATCGAGTCAATATTTTGCATCTTGTTTCATACTTCTCGCCTTGCTTGCATGATGAAACATGTATGACTGCATTTGTCAGTGTTTTTGTCTTGCCAGCTCGCATGCAGTATGTATGTGTTAGAGTTGCATAGAGCTGCCATATATGGGGAATACATACTGCCTGATCAAATTTTGAACTGTCTGAGCAAATGTGTTTGTCAGGCCTACAGTATGCGCCTGTGTATATGTCTGATAAATAGTTCTTGTATGATTGAAGTACGGTGCCGCACGTTGGGCACACGGGTTGATTCTCACCGGATCAACGAAGTTAAGCAACGTTGAGTCCGGTCAATACTTGGATGGTTGACCTGGTGCTGTACTGGCTGGGCTGATCAGTGTCCAGGATAATAGGAACTGTGGGCACTCACATGTTCTTGCACATCTAGGCACCATCATGATACATGTATGAGTGAAAAATTGTTGAAAACAGCATTATGTCCTGCTCACTCAATCTTAGTGTATGATTTATCAATTTTAATTCATTACTTTTGACCCTTCTTCAGTATAGATAATCCAAGATTAGTCGGGGTCAGACAGAAAACCATGACAGGGATGGAAATAAGGGTCAGTGATCAATAAAACCTGTTCAAATTTGGACACTTAATTCCATAGTGATAATGTGGACAATGCAATTTGCTGATCAAATTCAAAGCTTCTAATATGATCACTGATCAAATTATTGTCCCTTATTTCAAAACCTGCATGATGAGTTCATCAACATGGCAGTCATCTAGATGCTAGTGAGACACCTTGGCAACCATATACATGGACATAATAGTATTTGTAATTTGTTGTCTGACGCGGGTGGTTGGGTGGGTTCAGGTTCCTGTTGCTTCAATGCATTTTGCTGAGAAGCAACAGGAACTTGATAATGTGATGTCTAACACTGTAATATCACTTGTCTTTATTGCACCATGTAAGCGTTCTGTGTGTGACTTGTGTGCTGTCCTCAGTATTTTATGGGGTGGATGGAGGGTGTCTGGTTTCATGCTGCTTCAAAGATTTTTTTCTTTGAAGTAGCAGGAACACAACTGGACTGGGTGGTGCTTAGTTGGTTCGTCGGGATATACATGTAGCTGAAATATTGTTGAAAGCGACGTTAAATTCTATTCACTCACTCACTCGCTCCATGCTGCTTGCTTCAAAGATTTCTTCTTTGAAGTAGCAGGAACACAACTGGGTTGGGTGGTGCTTAGTTGGTTCGTCGTGATATAGCTGAAATATTGTTGAAAGCGACATTAAATTCTATTCACTCCCTTGTATGTGTGAGGCAGAACAAAAGTTGGTGAATCCTAGATAATAACATAAATTATGGGCATTATTATTGCACAGTTTTTACCCAATCAACGTTGTCCTACAAAATGGGAGACTTGCACAATACCAACTATACAATCAGGTTCTGTGATTGCCTCTTCCTGTTTGTCACTTTTTGTCCAGTTAGCCAATCCGCTCACAGAACTAGTTAGCACTTCCGGTTTATTCTCTGGTCGCCCCGTGGGGCTTCCGGGGATTGACCTGTGATGTCGTTGTACACATCGCAGGTCTTGGTAAGAATAGGCCTCAGCTCCTCAGAGAGCTTGTCGTAAAAGGCTACTAACTGAGGCACCTGTGGGGTTCCCGGGTGTGAAAAGGAATAGGACCCCACCCGTGCAGTTCCCGGGTGTCAAAAGGAATAGGACCCAACGTCGTAATATGACTGAAATATAGTTGAAAGCGACGTTAAATCATATTCACTCACTCACTTATTCTTTGGTCTTATTGTGCAAGTCTACCATTGACCTTGGCCTGGGGTATATTGTAGCCCTCATGGTTTGAAATATACGCTAGTATTCTTCAATAGCTTGTTCACTCCTTTGTCTGTCGGTTTATTCCGTGTTCGCTGCCGTTTATACCATTTCATTCTTCAGAATTCGTAAATTCATTGGAATTCTGAAGAATTACTAATCTTCCATTGATGTACATTTCCTGTGAATGTACATGTATACAATGTGAATTCAATATACATTGTAACTGGAAACCACATTGGTTCATTTGAATTTCCTGTACAGGATGAATGAAGAAATTTCATTGGTTGTGATGATATGCACATTCTCCACACAGGTCCATCATATCCTGTCAGAGTTGGTGATGGGAGGTATGGTGCTGGAGACCAATATGACAGAGATTCTCACTCGGATAGAGGAACAAAACAAGCTAGAGAAATCTGAGGTAATGCAATCATACATTAAGGTTCCGATGTTCCTGGCATGCTTAAGAGGCATAAAAATGCAAATTGGCATATTATTGATCAGATCAGTTGGTGAAGAAATAATTGTGAAAAAAATATTTATATTAAAATTAAGATTTTGAACCCATGGCATCACATTGGCAAAGATTAGCTGATTGTATTTTAATCATCTAAATGTTACAAAACGTGTTTATCTTAACTTTCTTTGCACCTTTCAAGAAACGATAATGAAAAGGCAGAAAATTTGCACCAGGTTACCAGTCTCTACATTAAAAAAAATACAAAAAAAATTCTTGCACCTTTGACCCAGACTTGTCAGAGTATCTGAAACGCTTGCTGAAGCACGTAATACCATGTCTCTGTCTTTATATCACAGATGCCAAACGATGTTTCATTAAAGAATTTGAGTTTTTTCCCTTGAATCTGATTTTCCTCCATTTCACCAAATAAGCTTTGTGGACCGCAATTACTTTGTAATTAATAATTAAGAAGACATAACTAGTCTGTATGCATTACACATTTCTGACCTTAGGAATATGTAAATAAATTGTATAATTCTCTCACTCGGCTCACAGCAAATGACTTTAACACTTCATGATAGCCCCAGATGTACCCCATAATACCTTGCTTGCTGGACAGGATCTAGTGGGTTTATTTGGTTCAGAGGATGACAAAAATCTAAATACTGTTTCGAGATATACATGTAACTGCTCTGGAAATATATCTCATGGAGTTTGCGGGCACATATAAATATTAACGAATGCCATCTTCATGCACATGACAGGACAGGATGCAGTCGTGAGAGTGTTCGAAACTCTCGTCTTTACGATATTTTTAGCCCACCATCACCAGATGGTGGGCTATTCAAATCGCTTTTCGTCCGTCGTCCGTCAGTCCGTCAGTCAGTCCGTCCGTCAGTCCGTCTGTCCGTAAACAATTCTTGTTATCGCGATTTCTCAGGAACTACTTTATGGATCTTTCTCAAATTTGGTACACAGGTTCCCCTTGGGGTCTAGTTGTGCAAGATACCTTTTTTGGTCCGATTCGAAAATCCAATATGGCCACCAGGCAGCCATCTTGGATTTCCCCATGAAACCTTGTTATGCGATTTCTCAGGAACTACTGCATGGATCTTTCTCAAATTTGGTACACAGGTTCCCCTTGGGGTCTAGTTGTGCAAGATACCTTTTCTGGTCCGATTCGAAAATCCAATATGGCCACAAGGCGGCCATCTTGGATTTCCCCATGAAACCTTGTTATCGCGATTTCTCAGGAACTACTGCATGGATCTTTCTCAAATTTGGTACACAGGTTCCCCTTGGGGTCTAGTTGTGCAAGATACCCTTTTTGGTCCGATTTGAAAATCCAATATGGCCACCAGGCAGCCATCTTGGATTTCTCTATGAAACCTTGTTATCGTGATTTCTCAGGAACTACTTCATGGATCTTTCTCAAATTTGGTACACAGGTTCCCTTTCGGATCTAGTTGTGCAAGATACCTTTTCGGGTCCGATTCGAAAATCCAATATGGCCACCAGGCAGACATCTTGGATTTCCCCATGAAACTTTGTTATCGTCATTTCTCAGGAAGTACGGCATGGATCTTTCTCAAATTTGGTACACAGGTTCCCCTTAGGGTCTAGTTGTGCAAGATACCTTTTTTGGTCCGATTCGAAAATCCAATATGGCCACCAGGCAGTCATCTTGGATTTCCCCATGAAACCATGTTATTGCGATTTCTCAGGAAGTACTGCATGGATCTTTCTCAAATTTGGTACACAGGTTTCCCCATGAAGGCAGCCTTGGGGTTCCCCTTGGGGTCTAGTTGTGCAAGATACCTTTTCTGGTCCGATTCGAAAATCCAATATGGCCACCAGGCAGCCATCTTGGATTTCCCCATCAAACTTTATCGTCATTTCTCAGGAAGTACTGCATGGATCTTTCTCAAATTTGGTACACAGGTTCCCCTTTGGGTCTAGTTGTGCAAGATACCTTTTTTGGTCCGATTCGAAAATCCAATATGGCCACCAGGCAGTCATCTTGGATTTCCCCATGAAACCTTGTTATCGCGATTTCTCAGGAAGTACTGCATGGATCTTTCTCAAATTTGGTACACAGGTTCCCCTTGGGGTCTAGTTGTGCAAGATACCTTTTCTGGTCCGATTCGAAAACTCAATATGGCCACCAGGCAGCCATCTTGGATTTCCCCATGAAACCTTGTTATCGCGGTTTCTCAGGAACTACTCCATGGATCTTTCTCAAGTTTGGTACACAGGTTCCCCTTGGGGTCTAGTTGTGGAAGATACCTTTTTAGGTCCGATTCGAAAATCCAATATGGCCACCAGGCAGCGATCTTGGATTTCTCCATGAAACCTTGTTATCGTGATTTCTCAGGAACTACTGCATGGATCTCTCTCAAATTTGGTACACAGGTTCCCTTTCGGGTCTAGTTGTGCAAGATACCTTTTCTTGTCCTATTCGAAAATCCAATATGGCCACCAGGCAGCCATCTTGGATTTCCCCATGAAACCCTGTTATCGCGATTTCTCAGGAACTACTGCATGGGTCTTTCTCAAATTTGGTACACAGGTTCCCCTTCGGGTCTAGTTGTGCAAGATACCTTTTTTGGTCCGATTCGAAAATCCAATATGGCCACCAGGCAGCCATCTTGGATTTCCCCATGAAACTTTGTTATCGTCATTTCTCAGGAAGTACTGCATGGATCTTTTCAAATTTGGTACACAGGTTCCCCTTAGGGTCTAGTTGTGCAAGATACCTTTTTCGGTCCGAATCGAAAATCCAATATGACCACAAGGCAGCCATCTTGGATTTCCCCATGAAACCTTGTTATCGCGATTTCTCAGGAACTACTGCATGGATCTTTCTCACATTTGGTACACAGGTTCCCCTTGGGGTCTAGTTGTGCAAGATACCTTTTTTGGTCCGATTCGAAAATCCAATATGGCCACAAGGCGGCCATCTTGAATTTTCCCTTGAAACATTGTTATCGTGAATTCTCAGGAAATATTTCATGGATATTTCTGAAATTTGATACACAGGTCCCACATGGGGCCTAGTAGTGCAAGATACCTTTTTTGGTCGAATTCGAAAATCCAAGTTACGCTTCAAATTAATACAGTATTCTCGAGTTGTGACATTGCATCACAAGAGTCGGCAGATGAAACGGTGGGGCATATTCTATATATTGACTATAGAGAATATCCATACCTTCACCCTCCATATCAAGGAGTTCAAATAATTCGGAATTAAAATGTATTTCTTCAAATTTTAAATCAGTTTTCTTCAGTCCATGCAGTGGCAAGTGAACTGCTCCACCCTTTCGTCTGCCGGCGGGTCGGCTACATGAAGGGACGTCACTCTTGTGACTCAATGTCACAACTCGACAACTGTAGACTACTGCATGTTTCGATCCAAAGGAGATAATCAGGATTCAGGCACTTTCGAAGTTTCAACATTACTGCGCGGACCGGATCCCTTCAGTATTAAGTATTGTACCATCTTACTATTTTCGAGCATGGTATCTTTAAAGAGATATCTCAAACTAGCCCAGTAAACAGAACAGAATTAGCATTCGTTCCTAATTATAAAATCTTAAGTATGTTTCATAGCTCATGCCAAAGTGTCAAAGAGATTGGTCCTCGCTCCCAGTACCCAATGATGACACGTGCAAAAAAATAAATAAAAAAATACTACAAAACAAAGGCGAAGGATCCTCCGTACATTCACTTTCAGACTAACTTTGCTCAATTCTCTTGTATTATAACAACCGACATAAGTACAGTTTCTAGAAATCTTGAAACTCCTGAAACTTAGATTATATCTTGGTGTTTTTCAGTCTCCCTTTTCCGATCTTTTTCGCTCAGATTCGAAATTCTGTAAACCAAATTACAAATCAATCGTTTGTTCTTAGTAACAATGGACAAAAATATCCTCCAGTCATTAGCTTACAATTATCGGACAATGGTGGGCGCCAAGATCCTTCAGGATCTCTCGTTTGTAATGCCACGACCCTGAATGTAGTTCAATAGCTCATGAGATACATAGAGCACTAATGGTCATTAATACGTACAAGCAGTGAGAGGCAATCGGTTAAGTCATGCAGTTAGTATATGTTCAAGCATAAGAACAAGATCTGACAAACCTATCATGCCTATTAAAGGTTCTAGCAAATACTCTCTGCACACTTTGCATGAAAAGTTGTACAAAGAAAAAGTTTATATTTTTTTCCTCAAAAAACGACATAAAACTGGATTTTTTTTTAACACAATGAAACGTCGTATAATATGGACTAGTCAGTTGTTTCTGACATCCTATTGACATTCATTGGACAACAATTGGGTATGATGACATCATCATGACCTCAACAAAGACATTACGTTTAAGCTTTGTGACATTGTTGGCATTACAATGGAAATGTCGCCTAGAACATTCACCATGATTGCTTGCTACGAATGATCGTAATCCGACTCCGACGTCCTGGGTCAGCGGGTCATGGCCCTCGCTCTTTTCAAACAGCCGTGGTAATGGAGGGTTTCAAAGTTTTTTTTATAAAACAGTGACCAACTGCTATTAACCCTTTGAATCCCGGCCTATTTTCAAGAAGCTCCCTTACTTACATCAGGCCTCAGCGTTTGAAAATAAGAGAGCTGTAAACTGATCTGGAGAAATTTTGTATAGTGAAATGTTAGTTTGGGAGAGTGAATATAAACTTAAAGCAGTATAAATTTAATAACTGAGGAGAGAGATGCTTTAATAGCTCTCATGGAATCAGAATTAGGAGAGCTGTGGTGATGGAGTCTGATCACTCCTTTAACGACAAGGCCCGTCCTTGTAGCTTGAAAAAATCTGTGTATCGCTTCGACTTAACAACTGAGGGAATACAGTGCAAATTCTGCGTTTTACATGTACAGTAACACCTCCAAGTTAATTCCCATGTATTTCTATGCATTGATGATACATTTTTTTCTTCTATTTCCAGGCTGGAATAGCGGCTGCCCCGGCCAGAGCCGTCTCAGCTGTTAAAGAGATGAACATTCCACAGAAGATTAAAGACATCAAACTACCAGATTTACCCTCTCTCGGCAATCTTAAATTCTAATCTATCATATCATACCAATAGAATACTGTTACAGATGGAACTATGACAGTCCCCAAAATGCTTCCCATAGCACGGTCCTCCTCATTCCAATTGCTGACTAGGCCTGTGGTCATGGCAGCGATTAATAGTTATACCACAGTGAACTGAAGGAAAGCTGTGAACTGGAGCAAAGTTATTCTCGTAGGCCTGACGAACGGGCAGCAATAAATATCGAACAAGGGACATTATGTCACAAAATATACTGTAATCAGCAACACCGGTGTGATGGATAAGAATATCCTGGTGATTAGTGTCCCCTTTCATATCATTTTCTATTGCAGCCAAGGATGGACACTTGTCCCACCGGACATTCTTAGCCTCCACACCGGATTTACAAGCCATAGAATAGAGCGAGGCATCTGTCATAGTTATAACCCTGTAATAGAGTTCTTGGTCCAGTGCAATAGTGGATTTATGTAAGGACTACTAGTCAGCAAAAATAAGGCGCTCAGTGGCTGTCTGCTCTCCAATCACCTGCAGCAGAATTAAATCCTTTTTGTGCATCTAGCTGAAATTCAAAGTCAAATTGAGAAATCACCCCCGCTCCCTCACCCAACCCCTTCAAGTCTGAGAGAAAACTGCCAGTCAAGGGAGGCAACTCTCAGACAAGGGAGATAAATAATACCTGCCAGGCAATTTGTGCATCACAATATTCAACAAACTTGTCAACTAAACCACTTCCACTCAGCCTGTGAAAATTCTCTAGTTCCGGTCAATTAAGGGATGGGACCTTGTAAATCATGTCAATCAGATAAGCTTTTTAAAACCATGCAAATGTATCACAGGGATGTAATTTGATTCAGCGATACAAGAATTTGCTTTTGTATTGCTGTTTTCTCGAAAAGAATTGAATTTTTCTGCCCTTGTTATCTGTAAAGAGGTTATCTCTGTCGTACTGTTGGTTTATGATTCATATTTCTGATAAACGGAAAATGGAGAAGGGAGTCAACAATGTCTGACAACATCTATATAAACAGCCTTGAATGAAAATATTGCGTATACATATTTTCTATATTCGGCATTGCTAGTCAACTAGGTTCATTCATCATCTCTTAAAAGGCAAACAAAGAAAATGATGGTAGTTGATTTTCATTCATTCCTATTGCTGAACACGAAGCAATTTCTCGAACTGGCGACATCTGAGATAGAAGTTTCCAAACTATTGTACATGTATCTTGATGCATATTTACAAAACTTAGACCACTTACAACTTTTTAAAGTATTCCTCCATGTTGCAGCATGGGACGAAACAATCAACTAACCAGAAATGTATGAGAGAAGCTCACATTGCGTTACACTTCACTCAGACACTGCACACTTTGTTTGAGATTTATAATGGGAAACCTGGATTTACTTCCCCTCAAAGCCTTCTGAGCTGGGACCAGAAGAATTATTAGCATGTATTTAATTGTCATGATTGTTGGGTTCATCCATTGTTACATTGTTACTCTTCATGCAATCTGATTAAAACTCAGACTTAATAACCGCTCCTCTATCGGACATGTCGGAGGAGCGGTTATTAAGTCAGAGTTTTAATCCGATTGCTCTTCATGTTGTCAGGTGTTCTGTTGAGATGGTAGACACTTACATATGTAGTGTTTGTAGGACTTGAATAGCTGTTCTGTGGTAAAGAAATATACCCATTGAGAAACTCTGTCTTATTGTACAGCTCATATATATAATTATATATTTGTTTATTTATAACAATTATGTCAGAATTGTAAAAGAAGTGAAAATAAAGAAAATGTGAATTTTTTAAACATCTCATTTCATCAGTCAATTTTTTATGGCCTCGCAAATTGTGGGTTTGAATGCCCGCTCTTATACATTAACCCTGCCTGGCCGGGATCATGCCTATTAGGCATGGGTGATATGAAGAGGATCACCCCC
>JAVTVY010033515.1:0-14667 GCA_036873755.1 Hanleya hanleyi
ACATTTCCCCCATGGGCATTTCCCCCAGTGGGCATTTCCCCCAGTGGACATTTCCCCCACCCTATATATTTTTAAGTTATTTTGAACATAGCTTTTAAATAATTTATCAATAACATAAATTATGTTTTTTATTATTTTCTATATAAGGATTTCCACATATGTTTTACGATAAATGAGTCACATAGTGATAAAATATTATACATATACACAGTATCAGTATTATACCACTTATAGCACATTTTAAAATGATATAAATGATGTATACATGAAAAAAACATAAGAGTAACTGTTCGTAGGTCGGTGTTTGATCAGAATAAAATTGAACTACAGTGAAAACTGAGGTAAAAAATAGAACAAATTTTTTTTTTTTTAAAAATACATTTTTTTATTTTGTGATATAATGTTTTCTTAAAATGTTGAAATGAACATTATATGTTATGACTGATCCATTATATTGTTTAAAAATGTGCTATATAATATGTAACGTGCTTTCTTGTAAAACTTATTGTAAAATATGTGCTCTATTTTTTTGAAATGTGCTATAAGACAATGATGCTGCTATATACTGTGTATATGTATAATATCTTATCACTATTTGACTCATTTATCATAAAACATATGTAGAAATTCTTATATTCTTTTTATAGAAAATAAAAAAATATATAAAAAAAATTGTATTTTTTCCAAATTATTTGAAAACTATGTTCAAAATAACCTAAAAATATAGGGTGGGGGAAATGTCCGCTGGGGGAAATGTCCACTGGGGGAAATGTCCACTGGGGGAAATGTCCACTGGGGGAAATGCCCTGGATTCATGCGAAGTGTGTGCAGGCGAATGTGTCTTTCAAGAATTATGTAAAAGCAAGCACAAACTTTCCACCTATTATACCAGATTTGCACGATAATACCTACCGCTTTGCACTCGTTTGGATAGAATACATATTTGCCTACTTCCCTGGCCATTTATGAGGCTATTCTAAATTCAGGATTACGAGAGTCGGAAAAACTGAATCCGCTCAGTCGACCCAGTCGCTTAGGGAGATGAAAAATCCCATAAATTACCTTTTTCGTTATGTGCCTTCTATTATGCTTGCTACCGATAGATACAATTTTACATTTAAAGGAAAAGTTCGGGTTTGGTTGCCTTTGATACATATTAAAACAACTCGCCAAACAGAACCATAAAGATATTTTTCTCATTTTAAAATTTTTGTTAAAAGTTTCTAATCATTTTAAAACCGCGAAATCGCAGTCCTCAGAGTGCCGCCATTGTACTGTATCCAGAAGGCGGATATGACGTAGGGCCAACGCATGGAGCTCTTCTGTCTGTTCAGGTAATATATGTGAAGCATGGAGTCTTCAGTCGAAATTGAGTGAAATCATGTCGACGAGCGGCAGTTTCGATTCCAGCAGTGAAAGCGACGAGGAAGCTGCGTTTGGTATTCAGGGCTACCAATTCGAGCCGAAATGCTCGGATACGGACGATCAGAGCAGCAAGGATGATAGCAGCTCTATTAGCTAGACCGGTGACGAAATGAAGGCATAAGCTCGCATGGAAAATTTAGTCTGGTGACGTTATACATGTTATACACACTGCTCTCATCAACAGCTTATGGGAGAGATCGAGTGTCTTTGCTGTTGGGAGAGCAAACAAAGCCGTCTACTTTGGCAACTAGAAATGAAAATGGTATGAGCTATTTAGTATTTAAAGTAATTCTTGCCAATTTTTACTAACCAAACTGCAATTTAGGCCCCATATGTTTGTGTGTGTGTGTTTTTTTTATGCACTTCAGAGTGTGCAGCTCCATGATGCTTTCACATTTTCTGCCTCCAGCTTACGTCACACTGTTTTACGTACTTCTACTCCAATTGGCTAGAATAGGTCACGTGACAATACAATGGTGCTTTCCTGGAGTTTGGTAAATTTGACGGTAGCACAGAATTTGGTTAACTATTTCTGCGTTAAAATAAATTCCAAAAATTAAAAAAAATACAGTTGAATACCATTTGACTAGCTCTTTCAGTTGAAATATAGCTTTACATGTACCATACCTGAACCTCTCCTAAAAATGCTGATAATGTGACAGCCTTATGAATGAACCGTTTCCGACCTTTTACGATCCCGAAATTACAATCAGTCTCGTGTCACCATACTTTATATTTTCAAAATGATGGTGGATTTCGTTTTTGGAAGATCGACCGTGATGATTGTTTTTTCTTTTGCCGTTTATGGAAATTAAAGAAGCTGGATGGAGAAAATAAATGGCTAGGGAAGTAGGCAAATATGTATTCTATCCAAACGAGTGCAAAGCGATAGGTATTATCAATTTCTATGAACGCAAATCCACTTGCAGTTACCTAGGCCGGGAGGCCGAAAATTTTGAGATAGGAAATTTCGGTTTAACGGCTGAACTACCTGTCTACTATCCAAGTATTGACCGAGCTTAACGTTGCTTAACTTCGGTGATCTGACGAGAACCAGTGTGTCAAATGCTATAAGACATACCTCATTCTGAATCGAGCTCCTGTGGGGGGTACACAGGGGACATGGAGGTATAGGAGCAAAAGTGGAGGGGGGTTTTCAGATTTGGGAAAGTTGCACCATGCTGCATCATTTTAAAAATATGTTCACAAAATATCACTTTGCCTTTGGTTCAAGATCTGAAGCTTCCTTCATCTTGTTCATAGTCATGTTGTTTGTACTATGAGCATGTGGGGCATGGATTATGGACCATGGCCGTGTAAGACCAGCTATTCCAGTTATTCCAGTCAAGTTTTTATAGGCAACCCAAGTTAAAATTGCATGTAGGAAATGCCCTACCACTCCCATGCCTAATACATACATGGGCCTCATCCATTGCTGTTGGAACCTATATCACAATCAAAAATGATTATCTATTATATACTTTCAGCTGTGAAGGCCATACTGGACTATCTAAATAAGCAGAACAGACCCTACAGCGCCATTGACATCTTCAACAACCTCCATAAGGAATACGGCAAAACGGTACGTACATGTTCATGGGACTGCAAGAACAGCTGACATGCCTGGATTGACAGTGCCTGGAATATCTGAGTTGTGTCAGTCCTGGCTTTTCATTTGGCATTCAGGGTTTGAAAAGCGGTCAGACACACCTGATCAAAATCTTCGTGTTTAGAATTAGTGCGCGAGCTAAAAATAGCTCACGTCAAAATATTTAGGAGAGGGTATTAAAAAGTCATGGGAGTGATTGTAATATAATAAAATATAAAATGTGACAGTTTACGTGAGCTAAAAATCACTCCCGTGACATGAATTTACGCGAGTGTTTGCGTGCAGGTGAGCTATCACTCACGCTAAAAACAAAGCCTTGCCTACCTATGTTAAAGCATACATTTTTAAGGGGGTAGTAGCCTGATTTCAATTGTTCGGGTACACTGAACATCTTGATCACCTGCAACATTTGTCAAAGGTGTTTCAAGTCGAGAAGTCTTGTATTTCGTATAGGCGCCAATATTGTTAGATTCTTCAATTCGTTCTGGTGAGCAAGTTGAAAACGGGAAATGACTGACATTGCGTCGGATAACGTGACCAGGTGTCCATGACGTCATGTTAGAAGCCGTCACAGTGCAATAAAAGCTCTAAGATAGTGTATGACGTCTTGAAGCTTCAGGCACAGAATGCCAATGCATGATTTGAAACGTCATCTCCGGCAGTGGAGCCAAGTGTAGGTGCTCTCATGTTTCTCAGAGAATGTCATAAGTGTGATTTCAATGCCCGTGATATTAAAAAGAAAATCGTTCACCATAGTTTATCTCAACTACTAAAGAACATTTATCAAAATATGTTATTTGCTGAATATTTTTTAAATGACGTTACTACCTCTTTAAGCTTATGTCTGATCAAATTTTGGAAAATGACTGATCAGTTCGTATAAATTTGCTTATACTTGCGATATATTTGACCATGATAATGACACTATTATAACTGACATTATCATGATCATTTCCAATGTTAAGTTCCCAATGTGTTCGCAAAAATATTAGCATATTTACCATTTTTACCCCCTCAGCCCAAATGGGCTCGGTGGTATTGTCGTCACCGCATCTGTCCATCCATCCATCTGTCTGTCTGTCCTGTTCAAATAGCAGGGGGTGATATGACAGTTAATGAAGCAAATTTATACCAGTTAGTACTATAGATTTGCTAGTAATTCCAAACAATCCTAGCTGCTTTGCACTGCTGTACCATTCCTCACCTATTACAAAGGCACTAATTTCAAATGTTAGGACCTCTTCGAGCATTGGTTGTTGTTCAACATCTGACATTTCAACAATTTCTGAAACTGTACATGAATCTGTTTGATTCCCATGGTTCATGTTGTGGGAGTGCTTAGGGCTGTTCCATTAAAAAAGGTATGGGAGGGGAGGAAGGCACTAAATTTTTTATTCTGTGGGTCATGGGAGCAAATTCCCTTCCATGTTACAACATTGGGAAGGCCAATAAAATTTCTATGGGTGGTGGGGTATAATTCAATGCTGCCTTCCGCCCCTCCCATACCTTTTTAAATGGAACAGCCCTTATGGAGATGGGATTTCTGGGGAATAGTAAGCATTGATTATCAATGATGCTTGAAAGATACTCATCAGTGTATGTTATACATGTATTCTTCTAAATCTTAGTAAGGGCTATTCCAGAAAAAAAGGTATGGGGGGGGCGGATGGCAGAATTTTTTACTACCCACCACCCATAGAAATGAATTTACTGCCACAACAAGGACCCACAGAATTCAATTATCTATGCATCCCACCACCCATAGAAAGAAAAAAAAAAACGAAACAAAAAATTTCCCCTCCGCATTGAAGTATTAACATCATTTACATCTCTCCTTGGGCCACTTTTTTCGATTTTTTGCGTTTTGGTTCATCATCATCATCATTTGCTGCTGATGCTGCCAGATCAACAGGTTCGGAGTTATTCACTGTGACCGTGCCAACAGTGTCAACTGCTTTTTTGAAGCATAAAAAAGGTCCCAGTTTTTTTCAAACACTTCATCAAAGAAATCAAAGTTCTTCATCATTCAGATATTTTAGTTGATCCATAACGTTGAAACCACTGCTTTGAAAATTATCTACGTATGCCGCTAAATTGAATGAATTTAACAAAATTCTGATGGATTCCATAATGAATTTGATGCTCAACAGTCATGCCAGTCAAACGGACTGTCAGCAAGGTCGGAAGAAAAGGTTGGACACCATTACATTTCGTCTAAATTTGATATGATCATCATCAGGATAAAGAGGTGAAGGAAGTATCGTATTGCATTTACCATGTTAAAGGTGAAATGCAAAGGTTTTTAGATTCCCCTTTTCACATTTTATATAGGTTGAATAATGATAGAAATACCGGTCTATATACTTCACTTGGTTTAATTTGAATTATCTTGTCTGCTAGAATCTTTTTAAAAGTCGGTACCCCTAGCACAGCTGAATTCAGATTTGCAAAACGTCATCGCTTATCTTTCCTTGCTTGTGACGTCACGTCAGACCAGCCGCCCGGAGACTGAACGTTACAAGTATTGACGCCTGGCAAGATGGTCTGATGTGACGTCACAATCGAACGTCAAACAAGGGCAGATAAGCGATGCGGATTTCATTTCTGAAATCGGCCGGGCTTGAGATGCCAACTTTAAATCACTATTCAAAAGCTACCAGGAGACAAAATACTTCAAATAAAACCAAACAGAGTATTTGGGCTGATATTTCCATCATTAACTAGCCCGCGAAGAATATAAATAGGGAAATATGAAAACCTTTGCAGTTCACCTTTAATGAAAATGACAGATTTGATAACGAGAAAATTGAGGACCAAGATTGTGAGAATAATAGGTATATACAATCAATTGGTACTGAACTGTGCTAGTTAAAATAAACATTAAAGAAAATTCTTGGCACGTATTCATGATTGCAGAATGACCACATCCTCGTGGTAGGCTACATGCTATTAAGAAAAATAATTGAAATGATCACAAAATATTCTTTAAAATTGAAGAATGTAGTTGAAACTCCCCAGATTTATCAAATCAATTTCCAAATGCAGTGAGTACTGAATATGTCTTCTTCAGATCATAAGGTCATAAGCATACCTACCATGCCTACATTACTAACAGCTTGAAAAAAAAAAGAGAAAAAAAAACAAAACAAAAACAGAGGTATAAAATGGTTGCTGTGTTCATAAATCCCACCAGGATCTCACTCACATCGATCTTATTGATTCATTTAAAAAATCAGTGGAAAAACAATTTATACTTTATTCTGAAACATTTGCTGTTTTTAAATCACAAATTTTTCTGTCTTCAAATCAGCATCAACCAGACTCCCAGTTTGATTTCAGCTGGATGTATCAGAGAAACCCACAAAAAAATCGTTTGCACAGGCTGACATGGCTGAACTGGCAAGGAGCACTGCAAATCCATTTCTAGTATGGTCCATAGATTCAATAATGGGGCATATCCTTGTCAAATTAAAAAAATTGAATCCTTTATTACATTTTGTACAACACTCAACTTGTTGGCCATCCAGCATTATGTTTCATCAAGTATAAAACAATTACTTGGCTCAGATCGTGATTGGAATCAAGCTGAAGTAAAACTGGAAATCCCCTTTTGCAATGTGACCTTTGTTACCTTCTCACAAAGAAGAGCTTCTTCGGGAACCCTTCTTTTTCTTTATTCTGTGCATTTTGAAAGGGGTGTCAAAGGTTCCCGATATACGAAGAGTGATGTCACCACAAATTTTCCCGCCTTTTTAGCGAAGAGACAAAGAGCAACAACAACTTGCAAACAAAGAATGAAATTGCCGTTTTTAGGATTGTTCGGGATTTTAAAGTCAAGCAGAGGGATGGGTCTCTCAGAATAAAGCTAGGTAGGGGTGTGATTGACACCATTGCTTTTATTTAACCACCACCCATAGAATCCATTTCTTTATTGAGCCTACCACCCACAGAATTGGATTTCATTTTAACACGACCACCCATAGAAAAAAAAAAGACTTGTCATCCGCCCCCCCCCCATGTCTTTTTTTCTGGAATAGCCCTAAGTTTTATTTCAACTGTGCTGTTTCAGGCCATTGTGAAGGGGTGCGAATCATTGGCCCAAGATGGTCAGATACAAGAGAAGACCTACGGAAAACAGAAAGTCTATGTGGCTGATCAGGTACAGTTCTCTCCCTTCATTCACATGTCTCTCTTCCCACATCCTCTGGAAGCGGTCTCATTATAAGTGACCAACTTATATTTAAACTTATATTTAAAAGCATGATAATTCATGCACGAAAAAAGTCTGATATTTGGATCAGGATACATTCATATATGCAGTTCCAATGGCATATAATAAAATGGCAGCATTAGATCTGCTCTGTTACAAGTAGGTACCCCTGCCCCTCCCCTCCCCTCCCTTCCCTTCCCCGTCGTGATATAGCTGAAAAAATGTTGAAAGCGACGTTAAACCCTATTCACTCACTCACTCACTCCAATGGCATATATAAGGTTGATGTAAATCTTTGGTTTTTGTCAGAATCATGCAAAAAAAACAAAACAACAAAACAGCTAGTTTTTCGGATCCTTTTTAACGTCTTTCATGAGAATGATGAGTAAAACTGACTTGGTAAAATGGCTCAGTAATTATCTCTGTAGTTCCTTGAACCAGTGGTTTCGTTGATAGGTCCCGCCATCTTTAAAATAGTGTGTAATAAACCAGACAGGTTTATCTCCCTTGTGGCATGATTTGGCAATGTAATTTATCAGCTGCAGTATGCATGTGGTTGGTTGCAATGGAAGGAAATCTTTGAAACAGGAGTTCTTTACAAGTTTGATCACCACTCAAATTAGAAACCTTTAGTTATCCCTGTGTATTGTAATGCAGCTCACTATAGCAATACATGCATGTCCATGAAGAAAACGTAGTTGGGCACTGGTTATTGAACCGGGATCAAAATTAAGGGTTGTCCTTTTGTCCTGGAAGTCTAATTTTGGCTGTTGCAATTAAAAAGTCAATGGGAGGACTCTATACAAAAATGTTGAAACCGTATAGCGCCTTCCTATGCAACTTTTTTCAAATCACCTTTGATAAATACAAAGCAAATTTCAATCATAGATCACTATCACAGTTCGTACTGGTTGTGAGTCAGTCAGATATTTTGATGCAGCTATGCTGTTCTAATTCTGATTATTTTGAAACTTCGCAGTTTCGGGTGACTAGGTCATATAAGCTGGTGAGTTGGTTGAGTCAGACGACGTCTGTTCCGATAATATTATCATGTCATGCCATCTCGTACGTTGTGTTGACTGGTCAAAGATGAGGTAACATACAAATTTATTTTCGTTCCAGAAGGTCACCGAATGGCCTTCAGTTGGGATTAGATTCAGTTAGAGAATCGGTTTCTGTGCCGGTAATTATGATTATTGAAATATCTACACAAAAAAAAGTAAAAAAAAAAAATGTTTATCTCTATTTTGGGCATAACTCTAATTTGAGCATAGGGTTTAACACCGCGATATGGGGGCAATTTAAAGGCCTGGTACTCATGGTAACTTCGAGAAATTTATGGCGTAGCCACACAGTATACGAGAATACTTGTTTTGTTGTAGAGCCAATTCCCTGATGTGAATGAGGTGGAGATACAGAACATGGACAAGAGAGTCACAGAACTGATGGATCAACTCAAAGAGGCACAAACAGAGGCACACAGGACAGAAGCAGGTACAAGTACTCCCACGTCGGGGCCTATATTTAAGAAATAATTGCTTGTATATTGCGGTAAAACAAGTAAGCTGATCGCCATGCAATAGGATGAGCCTAAGTTTGATCACAAAGACCGTAGGATCACGTAGGCCGTAGTCCACAGTTTGGCAGCTAGGGGCATGCTAAACGCTTTTAATGTTCAAAATGAGGAAAACACAATTTTAATGATTACCAATAAATTTCAAGGACATTCCAACTATAGCGTGAACCTTGAATTTTTAAATACATTACTGTGGACCTGGTACTTCATTTACAATGGTCATATCGCAGTACACGGATTACCCTATCCCCCTCTGGTAGAGTGCAGCTGGGCACGTGAAGAAAATCATGATGTCAAACTATCCACACGATAGCGTATTATGTGACGTCTATTGGAATTAGATGCCACCTAGGTTTCCTTCCTTATATGTAATACATGTAATGTTATTGGTAAAACACATGGGGTGTGGTAGAATAAAATATATTTTGTCTGCGGTAACCCATCTTCATGCACAAGCCGATCTCTCCATTCACACGTCAAAGCAGCCTAGATAGATCGGTCCACTCAATATTTGAGGTGTAAATTTCATCTACAAACCAGAGATGGGCCAATCAGAATATCCGACGACTGTTTGTAGGGTGATGTATTCCTGCAGTAGTCAGTTACGTCTTTCCTCCGAATATGGCCGTAGGTGTGGCCAGGTACATAGGACAGCCAAATCAATAACCCACTCGTACAACACATTTCAAAATTCAATTGGATTCGAGGTCAATTATGTTTCCTGTCTATTTATGAATTCTTTTGAACAAGGCTAATTCGAAGTATAGACGGAGAAGATGGCTTGTATATAAAGATGGCGGAAACCCGACCAACCCGTAGTGACTCGGGAATTTGTTTTCTGTAGAATGCTGATAATTTTTTTATCCTAAACTTTCTCCAATAATGTTGAAGAAATATTTTCATCAACGAGAACTGTGTGCGCCACAGTATGTGTATTTGCACGAAAGCTGCTCGTCAGTAGATGACGCTGTGATCAAGCCATTTCCACGACAACAGTGGTTGATTCTTGCATTGCAATTGATGCATGGGCATCCGTTTAATGCCTGACTGTCAATAAATATCAAACAGATTGTAGTGTTGATACAGTTCTAATAAACCAAGACAATGTGTTTGCAGTATGACATGGTGAGAACTGTTTCACAAGGTGTACAGGGATGCGAATGAGAAACTTCAGTCCAGGCTCATCCATAACGTTTAGGTGAAGCTGTTCTGCCAGTGGAGAAATTTTCCACCCAGAATTTCATTGATCCAGAGACACCAGTAAAATCAGACATGGAAATAAAAAAAAAAAAAAAAAATCAACCGACCCAACTTTTTCAGGAGAACCTCGTTAGTGAAAATGACATATATTTTAATTTAGGCCGGGTGGTGCCGTAACTCGAATCTTGTGGATTTCATTCATGATGTTATCGTTTAATGTGATATCACACTTTGCACAGACTAAATTGATGATCCCCACCCATCACCTGGGTTGTTTATTACATAGCATCTTCGGCGAGATGCTGAAATCGTTGCAGTTATTGTGTACTTGCATCAATTTACGTGTACTTTTCTTCATCATGCAGTGGTTCATTTTTGAAAACACACTCCTGCTTTTCGAAAAATGTTCAGGCCTTCAAGTGCCTCCTATATTTTCCTATATTTTTGAGTCATTCCTATATTTTCCTCAAAACCTCCTATATTTCCTATAGTTTGACTTTTTCCGTCATGAAAACTTTCATCAATGCTCTCAAACTGAGATGAGGAAATACATTTCAAAAAAAGTTCGCCTCGCTTCGCTCGTCAAATCTGAAATCATTTAAATCTCCCTATGCTGAATCAAACAACAGAACAGGTCACCCTGAAACACCACTTCCTATATTTTATTCAGAAAATTCCTATATTTCTCCTATATTTTTGCAAATTTCCTCCCTATATTTTAACTGTGAGCCACTTGCAGGCCTGAATGTTATTAAGGAGTGTGATATCACAATCCTCAAGGTTATAACATAGATTGGCTTATGTTTGGTGAGTGCCGTTTTTTGTGCACCCCTGACCTAACGATTAGCAGTGTGATGGTGTGAGAGTGTGATCAAACGAATGATTGCTTCATCTCGTATAGTTTCATACATGGATGATGCTGATGGCTCGATCTTGTTTCGTTATTTCCCCAGAATTAAAATCTCTCAACACTTCAATGACGACTGAAGAGGCCAAGAGACAGTTAACAGAGGCGACGGAAAAGGTAAAATTAGTGCAAATCAGATATGGAAGATTAATGAAGAAAATAAATGTGCCATGGGGATTTATTTATTAGTAGGCCTATAAATGTGATGAATTTAAGATGACAATACATCCCTCGACAGTTTCAAAGGAAGCATGCGCAGAGATGGGTACAACAAGAGTTATCGCCCATGCTCCACGTGATCAACAGGACACCTCCAGCGGCTTTGGTACTGAAAGTGGGCCTTTTTGTGCTGTAGATCCTTTTTTACAAGCCATCTGAACCAGTCAAGAAGAATTAAAGAGTGATAAAGATCACTTACTATGAAACGTTCAAAGAGCCAAATCATAAGGGAAATTTATTTATTTTTGCATTTATTGCTGTCTGCTATACTTACAACGTGACGGCAAGCTAAAGTTGTCTGTGGCGCGCATTGCACGATGGGAAGGAAACATGGACCGATTTCCGAACTGGTCAATGATGTATTCATTGATGGTTGTTCTAGAAAAAATTATACGGCGTATGGGGTTGGGTAGGGGTAGGCAACTTTGTCAGGCTACCCATATACTGGGACATCTCATTCTCATGTTAGAAACCAGGACTTAACTACCATCCCCTATCAATCATAGAAATGATATTCTTCAAAATATCCCATATATCAGTGTTCGAATTTAAGAAAAATTTGAACCAGTCCGCCGGACTGGTGAGCCAAAAATGTAACCAGTCCGCAAATACTTTTACTAGTCCGTTAATATTAAATAAAAGATCATGTGGGAACATTTGTCATCATGAATATTTTGTGTTCTGTTATGGTTGCTACTAAATAAGAAATTAATAATTGTGCATTTCTTGAATTTCTTGAGCGCGTGTGAAGATAATCACAGACGACAGACCCCATCGGCTAGACTTTGACTGCACGTGTCGTCGCGAAAAACACTGCTTCAACAAACGCCATTTCAAGCCAAAAATCAGTAGATTTCTTTCGAAGTTGATGGAGATTATGTTTAAAATTATCCTGGTAAACATGATCAGGTCGACTGAAGCGTAATCTTGTTGCTGATTTCTCGATTCCTGACCTGGAATTGGGAGCTTTATTTTCTGAAAAGATCGCCAACCTGCATTACAGTCACACTTTACGGTATGCTGACAGTGTTCACACCGCTTTACGGTTGTTGTTGTTGTCGTTGTCGTAAAACGCGGCCGTGGTCGTGATTTCGTTGGAATTTGCTGGAAATATATTTTGACTCACACAATTTATTTAGACTCGGTCGACTAACCGAAAACAAACAATTTGATTCCCAAATCTTAAACCTGTTTCAATTCTATGCCTATTAATCTCCGTCAGGAAGATGATACAACGTAGAAAACGGAAGTTAAAACTAAAAGTTAGCTCCCCTAGTGGAGAGTTGTCCGCCCCTAGGAGAGCTCTCCCATCCCATTCCAGCAGGATTACTATATAGACTCTGCAGCAGCCATACTCGTCCTCTATTCTCTGTTGTACCTCGACCAGTACACATCAGGAAGGAAGTGTTTATACAACCTGGGTTGTTGTTGTAACGACCCTCAGTATCCTTATCGGTTTTGACTTGTGTTATTTCTTGTCGGAAATTCTTTCATTATTGTCGGAAATTCTTTCATTAGTTATGTCTGAGATTCCGATATCTAATGCATGTAATTCGTGTGTGAAATGGTGGTCCAGTTTGGACGCCCACACGGTTTGGTTTTCTTGTAAAGAGTTGTGTTATCGGCGAAGGTCGCCGAGTGTATATTAGAGACCCGTTAGCGTGGGGGAATTTCGCCCAGGCTAGTCGGGCTTACCTTTGCAGGCGTCTGGCGACCCGTTTCTTTCGGAAGTCGACAGACGTCTGTTGGGAATTGCTTGTAATTGACCTGAATGCTATCGAAGTTATCGTTGCAATTATATAAATGTTTCCCATTGTCTTAGTAATCAGAACTCGCCCGCCTCTATAAATATACTAGCGGGACGGTTCTACGTCTAGTTAGACAGCCTACATGTCTAGGTTTGGCTATGTATGCAGTCAAACCGGTTCCTTTGTCTACTTCGACAAAGACTTCTCTAACCTGTCGTGCCTTAGCAATCCATTGTTCTCGTCGGACAATGAAATGCAGTGGGTTCGCATATCATGCTCGACCTCTCCTTTGTCTTTTGTTTTCACACTCCGTTACCTAAACGGAATAAACGTGTCTTGTCTGTTTCTCCTTTGCGGGTTAATTCATAACGCAGTTCTAAATCCGTTTCTCGTTTTATGGTGGGTTATTCAGACCTACCATTGAGTGTCAAAATTGCTCTTGCGGTTTCGTTTATCGACGAATCAGCGATTCTATAATAGCGAAATGACATGTTACGGGACTTCAATTTTAGGATTGAGTTGGGGTAACAAATAGAAACATTGTTTATAAATGTTTAATTTGTATTGGAAATATACTGAAAGTATTCACATTGACGAGGATGGTCACAAGTGATGATCTAAAAGACAAACCATTATTTTCATCTCATCAAATATTCTCAACTAGACTATTATCAGGTATGAGGTCAAACTGATATAATGGTGGATTGAGACAGGTTGATTTGGTAACAGATAGAAACATTGTTTATAAATGTTTGATATTTCAATCAATTTCCATCGTTAAATATCCAATCTGTCGACGATTATTGCTTATTAAAATAGTGCATACTGCTTACGAAATCGGTGAGAATTAGACCGGGAATTCTAGTTCTATTTTTCGGCCCTCCCGTTCTCCGGTATGCCGTTCTCGTACTTCGACTCGACGTTTTCCTACACCGGTCTCGTCGAGTTCATCTGTGATTCCTTTTTCTTCAGTGTAAAGTTAGGAACATACGTCAATGATGGTTTTTTGGATAATTTGGATGCGCTTTTAGCGTTGCTGCCGGATATGCCGTCTACTTCGAATAATCCTCGTATTAAATGTCAGACGAAGGAATACTTCCTCGCCGTATGTTGTCTCACCTATGTCATTTTGTCAATGGTTCGATGGTGATTAAATTAATATTTTGGGGATAGTTTTTCCTTTCACATTTCTGTCTTGTCAAAATTTTGTTTGGGCAAATTTGTAGACTTCACATGGTCTGTTTTTCCATCTGCCATGTGTTTATTGTCTTCGGACGTACGTCGCGAAATAAATTGGCTCTTGTCGGAGTTTTCAAAATTCTTATATCTTGAAATTATTACCCGATATATTTTCTAAAGTCAATATTAATCTCGGGCTTTCTGATAACAGTCCTGCGTGATGGAGACAATGTGTATTCAATATCACGTCTTCACACGAACAATGAGTTCGACCCGCTGTGTTTGGTGTGGGTTTTTACGGGCTCTCGCGATCTTGTTTTTATTGCTCAATTTGTGACAGATTCGTACTTAGTTCCCGGCATTTCTGTAAGTCTGCCTTTTAGTGCTGAGATTTGAAGGCCGATGGTGATCTCTACAATAAACGATCAGGTTTGGTTTCGTTGATTCATGAATTTTATGCATTGAGTTTGTGTATATCTCAAGTAGGGTTGTAAATAGTATCCTCATCGGCGGGGGTTTTTCGTTTCTTCCCGCCGGAGAGATCTGATACTTTATTTGCAGCCGTCAAATTTTCATGTTGTTGTTGTATCTTCT